>SNQJ01S0163907.1:17250-35617 GCA_010110895.2 Picea sitchensis | reverse complement strand
CCAGCAAGCAGAGGATCATTTCTTTTGACAGATAGTTCACAGTGATTCCAAAACAAACTCAGTCATCCAATCAACGACTCCATGACCATTTTCACTCATACATTTTGTTATCCTTGAGACATCCATGTCATCTTTCAGAAGCTTGTTTCCTCATCCTTTTTAGTTGGTGTACTTGGTTAGCTTGGAGTGGTATTGAAGAAGCGGGTTGTCAGGCTCGTGAGCAGTTCTCTGGGCAAGAGAATTGTTGGGGATTGATTTTCGTAGGTGCTAAACTACAGCTACAACGCTCTGATACTTCTGGTACGGCCTATTGCTAAAGCCCTGGAAGGGAAGTGGCGAAACCGAAGGACTGTTGAGAAGAGAAGGGGCACACTTCCTTGGGTGGGAAAGGCATGTGGAGAATGAGAGGTTGTAGGCTGTTATTTGAGTGAGCACCTGAGATGGAGTCTTTCCTGTTGTCCATGAACCTTAGCCTAGATAGGAATCCCTTTACCCTGGGTGGAGTTCAGTCCCAACTTGGGGGTGATTCACTGTTGAGAGTGATGAACAGTGCAGTCCATGGTTGGGAGGTTCATGGACGGTCTGTAAGCAGTTGGTGACAGTCTTTCTAAGATAAGTACCAATTGTGTAATATATGGATATGTTGTTTTGTTATTTACATGCCTATGTTACATATGTGACTATGATTGCTTGTGTGCTTATGGGTAATTTCCTGTAAATGATGCATATCAGTAATTACTGTTATTTTAATATAAAAGTTGTATGTTACAGAAAGTAATTGTGTGTCATGTTTAGATGTAAAGCTTCTGTGAGCATGTTGTATGTATATGTTTTAGTTGCATGCAGTCTAAAGAGTAAATTTAGGTGGCATTGCTTAGTTGACTATTGGGTATGCTATTGTATGTTCCGCGGTATGGGAACGAAAGTGTTCCCTAGAGTAGCATGTTCTCGGCTTGATGGTTGGGAATGTTACCGACTGGCGTCAGAGCATGAGTGGTTGCTCTGGAGTGGCGTACCCCGGCCTCAAGATGGTCGGGGGGGTCGTTACAGTGGGGCCCCTATAATGGAAGACAATGTCTTTCAGAACGGGACGTCCATTGTTCGACCTAACCCGATGGATTGAAGGAAAAAAATTCATTAACACAGTAGATCCATTGATAGGTTCAAGAGAGTTGATGTAATCACATGAAAAATAGAATGGTTGTAGGTTTTGTTAAATCAAATCAAGTCCTTGAGGTACAAGCATTTTGAAGTGTTAGAACACATAGACAACAACATTGTCAAGCTTCATTTATCTCAATACATGAATATTTATTGTTGAAAATCTAAAACTTTATTATCCATCCTTGCTTGATGAAGAAAATAAGGGGAAAGTCTTACCTTTTATAGAAAACTTAGCAATGAATGCACATAAAGAGTATCCATTTATTTTAGACTTTGCAAAAGAAGACCAAAATAACCATAAGTGGTAAACAAGAACTTTGGAACTTTGGCAAATTGGGTTAAAAGGACAACTACCAAGAACGAAAAAGTGGCATGCCAAAGAAAACGTCGAGGATAATTTTCTTCATATCCTACATAGAATAAGCTTTTGGGGAACAAAATTATCCTCCCAAAATGGAGAGGTATGATATGAAATGGCTCCATATTTATATTTATTTTACTCTTGGTTCTATATGGAATGGAAAACAAAGCTATGGCCTTCTCAAGGCTATTTTTTGAGGTGCCTTTTATGTTTTTGTAAATTTCATCACACATTGTATTATAGTAGTAGCAAATGGGGATGGTTTGGAACTAAAAAAGATAGTGAGATATTTAGCAAAGCTTGCACATGGGAAACTATACTAGAAATATTAGGAAATGCCAGAATGCAAATCCCTAAACGGTGGATGGTACAAATATGAGATCGTGTTGCTCATGAAGGATTTTCCATTGTAAAATAAGAATCGGATGCATACAAAGAAAACATAAAAAAATATATGATCCTCATATCACTGGATGATGGTCATATCATAAGTTATGATTGCTTGCTCAAGGGATCCAAAACAAACAATGTTTGGGACCGTGATTTGTGCTCATGAAATGATTGGGTATTGCTTAGAAAACTGAGGTCTCCAATCAAAATGAAAAATTATGATGACATTGCAATTGCAAAAACAGAGGTTGTCGAAATATGATGAGGTGGTGAGGTTTTCTAGTTTCTTTGTCAACTTGAGAAGATTTACTAAGTGTGAAGTGCTAGTTAATATTAACTGATTAAATGACCTGATCTTTCCCATATGAGTGTGTTTCTTATACACATCTATTAGAAGAAACAAGCACAACTTCTTGAGCTAGGACAAATTACGAAAATACCCATTTATTTTCAAGGAGAGATATTCTTTCTAATGGTTGAATTTTCTCCATATCCATTGGATGTCGAAATATGCAATCAAGTTAATCTTAGAGAATAAAATATTAGTGTAATTTAGGAGACGCTCCGCATAAATAGGTCTCATACTTACTTCCCTAAAAATTCCCATATCCCATTGCTGGAATTTATTCTAATCTAAAACATTAACATTATAAAAGTATAGTTCGACCTCTCCAATGTTCCCTCTGTAGATTTTAACCTTGTACAATATTTTACTGCAAATAGATTTTCAATAAAATAACAAAAAAGATATAATGGAAAACACACACATTACACAGAGATTTTTCCCCTGGAAGCCCAAACCAGAAAAATCAACACATTCTATATTCATTCATAGTGATACATTTTTTACAATAAAATATACATATAGGAGCTAGCAGCATCCAAAACCCTAAACCAATGACATGGATTAGTCAGCAACCCTAATTCCTTAACCGGAAATAGAAAACCATCAGAAAAAACCATGTGCCAAAAAATCGCCCAACAATGGACATGAATAACAAGGTGATACAAAAAACGAGGCAAAAATTTGACACGTTTCCCGAGGCAAAAAAAAAATCCCCCTCAAACCCCCCTGCGTGCCCGACGCAATGTAGCATCCACTAAAGCTAGTCATGTAAAGAATATAACACATACCCAACATTATCCCACTTGTTGTTTTCTTTGAATACAGGGGGTTACAAGGTTACATAGTCAACAATCCATGGCAGCAATGCCTATGGATCCTCTACACCGAGATAACTTTTCAGTGCTCACATATTTTTTTAGTGAATCTGCAACATTCTTCAAAGTGTCCACCTGATCCAAAATGGATCCTGAAATGCTCAAAAATTAAAATTCTAAACTTCTCAAGAAAATGACATGATCATGAAGTTCTCATTGTAATCTTTCTGGCGGCACAAACGGATCAAAAAATGGACGTCCTATGAGAAAGTTATAGCAGTTGGAAAATATGGTCTTCTCCGACAAAAAGGCAAAGGGACATGTGGCATATTCAGCATGTGATACATGGAAACTTCAGATTATGGCAAATGGCAGCCTCTAAATTTGACAAGTGGCATCCATCAGGTGACGACATGTGGTATCACTAGGTCATGAGAAGTGGCAAGGGTTCATGATGACAAGTGTCAAAGTTTTGATAGTCCATGTGGCAAAAGATTGGTCAACCATGGGCTGACAAATGATCCAATCCAAGGGTGCCACATGTCACCATGGTGAAGGCCTTAAAAAGGTAAAATTTATATTGTTTGACTCCATGGGATTCAATCCCATGACCTGCCTCTTCAAATGACTTAAGCACAATGAGCTAGCCACAAAGGGTGAATTACTACTTTAGAAAAAAAAAACCACTTTTCATAAATTTAAACTTAAGCACCTTTTCCAGCTAAGTGAGGTGTTCCCCTTGGGAACTAGGCCACATGGCCCTCATATGACCACAGAAGGGGGGGCGCATCCTAACTAGGGTCTTAAGCATATTTTTTCCAAATTTTGGGTTTTTACCTTATATTAGTGGATTTTTAGCTGATTTTTAGTGATTTTTGAGGATTTTTGGCCTTCTGAAGGGGATCTGAGCCCAATCTGAGGCCAGAAAGTTGGGGGGAAGTTGGATTTCGACCCCCAAATCCAAATCTATAAGAATCATAGGTTTTTGACAGCATGATGAGGTTCAGAAACAACAAAATGATGAGGAATTGTAAAGCCTAAGCCATTTTTATGCAGGGAGGCCATTGAGCAAGCGAACTTTGGAGGCCATTTTCGGGAGCTATGCTCAACCTTTTTCAGTGTCGTCAGTTGTGTTGGATTCTTGAGGTAGAGAAGAACACATCCAAACTAGTTTGTAATCCATTTGATTCATTTCTAATGTAACTTTGTAGCATTGAATATTAATAAGAAATCCTTCCCCACTAAGACAAAGGCCTGGAGACGTAGGCAACCTTGCTGAACTCCATTATCAATATTGGTGTTATGGTTTGTTGTTCCTTATGTTTAATTTATGTTCAGTATTATTCATGATGGCTGCAACATTCTTTCATTAAAATCTTCTTCTCTTAATTCCTAAATGGTAACTCAACTCATGCATAAACTTAACCATAGTCTTTAAAAGATCATTTTCAGATCAAGTGGTATCAGAGTAGGTTGAGAGTTGGTTGTTTGAGTTTGCATGATTACCAGGTGTTGAGGGGCCCTAAATCCCTTTAAATCAATAGCAAGAATCAAACCCACCACATAGGCCCAATTAGACTCTGCAGTGTTTGATGGTGGAATGGTTCTCCAGATATTTCGATATGACCAAATTAACGATGGGCTTTACGTAGTGATTGACAGGATATCTTCTTATGAAAGTTCCTCCTTCAGTTTAAACGTTCTCTTTTTGTCTTTTCTTTTATTATATAGGTATGATTAAAAGGTGTGTGCTAGTATAAACCAGTTGGTAAAAGGGGGGGTGTATTAACTATTGAAGAAGGTTGAGCTTGGGATAACCCTTGTGCTCAAACATGCAAACAAAGATATTCACACATGTGACAAGCCTAGTACTAATACATTAACTTGTTGGTATTTCAATTAATGACTGAGATACAATTATTGAAAGAAAACATACATGCAACAAAATGATGGCAAGAAAAATAGTTTCCTTAGCTCTATAATTAATCACACATTACCACAACGATTTTCTTTCATCATTAGAGACAAGAAATACAAAAATACTGAAACAAATAACTTATAAATAGATTCAAAAACTCTTACTCATTACAGAATCCATTCATGAAATAAAGTTGGAAGAATTCCTCCTCAAATCCAATCACACAACGCCTTTGATGAAAAACAGAAGTTTGTCTACGGTCCTAAACAGGACTTCTCAATTAAGGTAGTTCGAAAACAGTTCTTTACAATTCCAAAAATGAGGGTCTTTTCCAAAACCATCGACCCTTGCTAAAAGGTCAATCCTCTTATTTATAATGAATCATTAGCTAAAAAAATCTACTGCGAGTGCAAGCTAAATAAAACAAAATATCGCCACATGGCACTTTCATCTCTCTGTCTTTTAAGAATCATCAAATAGTTTTACTGAAGTGGATGACTCTTCTCATACTCCAACCATTTGACAAAGAGATCCTCGCATGTGTTGGCATACGGGAACCTGTGTTGGTCCATCAAGGCTGAAAGGATTTCTTTCACTTCTACTGCCTATGCTTGGTACTTGACTATTTTGACACTTAATCGTTGCAAAACTACTAGAGCCTTGATCAAACGCTCCATGAACTGTTGTACTTGAACTAGTGTCATGTTCGCCACCTTTTCTATCTTTGTTGTCCATGCTGAGTCTTTTTTTGTATGTTTCTTGACTATGTCATGTAGGTCGACAAAGTCCTTAGGTGAGCCGAATTCTGGGAGGCCGATGTCCTTCATCTCCCGATTAATCTTTTCCCAGCTCTTTTTGCAATCTGCCCATTTCTCTTGAATCTCCTGCTGAGGTTCCTGGGCCATTTTCACCCAGTATTTGGACACTTTCCTGATCCGATCTATGTTGGTGTCCCTCAGCACTCGAATATTGTGCTCTTCAGCTTCTCGACTCTTTTGAACTGCGCTGATGTAATCAATCCTTTCTACTTCTTGGTGAGCCTTCTCATACCACCTTTCCACATCCTTGTAGGTCGTTAGTGCCATAAGGGTGTCTTCTTGGAAATCAGCTATACCTGCAATGAAAATGTGTCATTCATTCGTGAATTTGTCATAGGTATCTTGAAACTCACTTCTCAAAAAAATTGTGGCATGTGTGGAGTCCTGGTAGTATTTTTCCAAATGGTGCAGATGCTCCAACTCCTTAAGTGCAATGGCCAGCTCCTTTTCATCCCTTCTTTCTCTATCCAATGTGGCATATGTGATAGTCATGCCTGCGCCGATAAGCTCGGATGTCTTGGCGTGTTCTGTGCTCAGCATCTTCTCCTCTGTGGTGATGATAATTGAACTATCCAATGTAATCCTCCTCTTCTTAGTGGTTCTCTTCATGATGGCTTTTCTCTTCTAGTCATAGGCGATCGCTTCTATATTGGCGACCTCATCAACAGGTTCGGGGATTTGTTGTTCTCCCCATGTTAGAGTATTTCTCAGGCTCCTGACTGTGTGTACTTTTTATAGGATGGGTTCATTAACTTCTTCCATATGTCTCGATGGCTCGACTTTCATTTGTTCCTCATTGGCTGGTAAGGTATCGGCCAAAACTGGAGCACCAGGGGTAGGTTCGGTACTTACTTGGTAATCGGTTTTCAATGTGTCAATTTCTTGCTTTGGAACTTCCTCTTTATGACCTCCCGATCCCATATCATCCCTCGATCTGTCCATTGGGGTTCCCGGAAAGTCGAGTATCTCATTTTCTAAGGCACTTTCGACCTCATGGCCGCTCTACGGAAGGCTTTGAATTGGAGCATCGAGACCTGGGGTAGATGCTCTCTCAGGTTCCCTTTCCTCTGTAATTTGCACTAGAGTCGCTAGGGAAACCTCTGAACTCTCTTCATCATCATAGATGGTTATTAATTCAAATAAGGGGTTAGGTACACTTGTCCTACCTAGTGTCCTTGATATCTCAGGATGGGTTGAAATTCCCCCTAGTGATCTGATCTGCGGTGATGGAACTTCAGGGTTTTTGGGCCCTGTGATTTCTTCAAGTTGTATTGGCTCTAAGCCATTTGGCTCTCCTCTTCTTGCAATTGGGTTGTCAATGAGGATCCTTGACATCTCTACCAAATCAGTGCATGATGCAATTGATCAATGATTCTTTGCGCCCCTTCTAAAAAGAGCAATCCTCTTCTTTGTGCCTTTGTAGTCTCTGTCGTTCTGATTTCTTCCCTGGCTCTGAGGGCCTCCTAAGTTGACTTCTATTGTATCCACGTATTCATCCATGCTCATGTCCTTGAACTTGATCATATTTGGGTTGGACATCCTATGTACTACCTCTTCCCAGTCCTGAGCGCACTCTGTGAAAATTTCATCCTCAAATTTATCTTGTGTGTGTGGCCAACATGATCATACTTGTGAAGCATGTTGGAGGACCAAGAATTTAGGTTCATTCTTGAAAAATGGACCTATCAAGAACTTGAATTCAAGTTGGCTCAGCCCTTCTTGTTTGGATTGAGCAGTGTCCTTTACCAGATACAACCCCACATGGAAACTGTAGGGTATGAAATTTCTCTTCTTGTCCTTGACTAGTGTGGCGTTATAGCCCTACAGGATGGTTTGATAACAGATTTCTCCTACAATGAGTCAGTTTGGGACATGAGCAGGGAGTAGATGTGGTGCTTTGGTGGCCCTGAACACCTTGATATAGGTTGAGTGTTCATCCAAATACCAGTGGTCTACCTTCGCTACCATTTTCTTGGTTGTTGTGGATAATCTTGGACATTCCTTTTTAAATATAATAAAATGAATACGAGTGATGAATTCATCGCAGATGAGTGCGTAGGATTTTTTGTACCTGTTCTCCCAGAGTATGCTAAAATAAACGTGAACAGGGAGCTCCGCAACATGCCAACTTAAATTCATGTCCGCGAAGACATTTCTCACACAGATAACATTGAGTAAGTACGAGGCCATGTGGAAAGCGGGTGCTTCCCCTTCTTTTCGCGTCTAAGCCTGTTGTACACAGATGATCAATTGTTTTGAAATTATCACTCCCCAGTTGAAGCTTCTTCCGGAGATCACCATTGTGTATGCCAAAGCCATCCATGCTTCTGAAAACTTGGAGTAGTCCTTATCTCCATACATTCAGCAGATGAGAGCCATCAAGTAGATGTATGGCCCCCTCAGGTTGATTGTCCCATACCATCCATTGGTCTAGTTTGTAAACTTTTTGTTTTCCTTCCACCATGAGGCCATCAACCAGCTGGTGTGGTGGAATGCATAGAACTTCACCACAAAGTCTATGTTCAGTTGTTCCTCTGGGTCTCTGAGTTTGTAGTACTTATAGACTTCTGTAGGGAGGAAAAATCTGACACACCCGCCATTCTCATCGTTGATCAAGCACTTTTGCATGTCTGTGTGGTCGATTAGCCACTTCAAAACTTCTATGCAATGGAAAGTCAAGGTTCTATTGGCTACCATGTGCAAATATGACCTTCAGATGTTTGGGAACACCTAGCCATCGAGCGCCCTTACATCTGGGTCATTGTATGGGATATACTTCGGGTACTCCTCCCAGTTGATTCTATTGAAAAGGTCCCCCCATTGTGGGAGCATTAATTTGGATCTGGTGCTTGGTTATGTATCACCGAAGACCGTAGATTGGAAAAAGTCTTTATTTGTTGAGATTTTTATGACCGGCTCTGCCCTGGGATTGTACTCCAACTACCTCACAGTACTAGGAGAAGAACCTTCACCTGTTTCATCTTCCTTTAGCTTTTGTTCTCTCGGTGAGTGTCTAGTGGTTGGCTTTCTTGGCGACATTTTACCTACAGCTAGAACATAGTTAGAGACCGTGTAAGAAAACAGATGCATATATAAATCACGATAGTCGAATTGACAAACTTGAACACATACCTATGCATCTTGTTTAACCTAGTTTTGATAACCTGAGAATTAACACAGTCTCGAGACGCTTGCTTTCCTTCTTTGGATGCTCTAAAATTCAAACTTGTGCACATAATGAAATTTTTCAAAATAGTTCTAGATATTTAAACAGGGATGAAATTACCTTATCGCATCAGCCATTCAATTCGGGTTATGAGTGTAGTTTTATTAAAACTGTCGCCAGATCTTCAAAGACGTTTAAAATTAAATTGGATCGTGAGTTGACGGTGCAGGCGCAGGTTGTAACGTGGCCTATCGGCGATTTCAAATTGTTGTTGTTCAATCGGTGCACAAGGTAGCAACAAATGTGGGATGAAGCATTAACTGGTTTATTAAATGTCAGAATCTGATCATATATTATGCTGAAAATATCCCATCGTTTTGCTAGTCCAGTTGATGAGTCGGGGGTCAGGATTCTGCTTCAAACACTTTTCATTGATATCTTGTTGAAAAATCTTTGATGTCGAACAATATTTCCGTATAGAGATGACATGGCAAGGATGACTTGGAGGTGTGACTAGGACACAAGAAAATTTAAGACGACTCGAGACGAAACTAGGTCGTACGACACTCTTACACGATAAAGACACATGGCACTCGAGACCTGCATCTTCATTTAATCGTGTTAATTGGAATCAGTATTGTCCTTAAGCTACATGTTCTAAAACCTGATCCTATCTTGTCGATGCCAAAAAGTATCGAGGATCGACGATCGGCGATAAACCTACCTAAGTGCTCCCAGATCGAATCTCTCGAAAAAGTCCCGATGTCAAAAGTGAATCGGGGATCGACGATATGTTTATCACAGACAAAAATAATTGTTTTAACCCTTCTATATTTCCCCGACCCTGAGAAAGCGCATTGGTCATCGGCTATCAGTGGTTTCTTTATGGATTTTTTCAATGTCTATTCCTCCCGTACTTTTTCGACATCGATGGGGATCGGCTATCTCCTAAATTTTCGTGGTGAATAACTTATGAAAACCAACTCTGCCTTTGATCGATGTCGATGGGGCATCAACAATCGACGATTAGTGTAATTTTGTGGCCACTTTACCTTCTTACATTTTTTCGACGTCGAACACAAGCGCACTAATCGCAATGTTAGTTGCAGATTCCTAGTCAAGATGTCACGTTCTTTTAGAAACAAGGTTTCATGTAAAAATTTCAAACACTCTAAATTTATTGATAAGATTCATGAAAACAAAACAAAATAAACCATCCCCCCCATGTGAACTCAATTTATAAAGTAAAAGAAAACAAGTGGTACCCAAAAAGTGATAAAATTTCATAAGGCTTTTAGGGTGTGTTGAGCACTCAACACCAGGGAAAAGCTAAGTCGTGGTGAAGGTGAGCTTGTAGAAGGCGATACAGAGATTAGATCAAGAAAGAGGACATATCAAAGTGAGAATATGGCATTAGAAGAAGGTCTTTCTCAAAATGAAAGAGAGTTTCAAAGAACTTTCTTTGAAACTCTCTTTGCCATGTCGGAGATGGTAAAAGTGTTGTATGATGATTACTTGGAATGGAAGAGACCGGTTCAAGGGGAATATTCAAAGCAATCCAAAAGTGAATAAGGAGAGGACCCTCCTAAAACTCCTCCTTCATCTTCTTCATCTCCATCATCTTCTTCTTCTTCAAGTAGAAGTTCAAATTCTACTGCTAAAAAACATTATCATAAACATAAGCATGATATGCCATTACTTAAACTTGATGTAAAAAACAAATTGCCTATGTATGATGGCGAAGTTAATGCCGAGAAACTTGATAATTGGGTTAGACAGATGGAGGTATATTGTAATGTGCATAAAATCAAAGATGAGGCAACCAAAATTAGAATGGCATCGCTTGGTCTTGAAAGCACAACTCTCATCTGGTGGAAAAGTAAGATGCAACATGGAACTCAGTAAGTTGGTAAGATTTTTCCATTATGGCATGATTTTATTTCCTCGCTTAGAAAACAATTCTATCCTTTGGGGTATAAGGAAAAGGCTTTAATTAAATGTAAAAGTCTTAAATTAAGAAAAGGACATTCAGTGTAGGAATACATAGATGAATTTCGAAAGATGAATTTGATGTTATATGTTCCATTAACTACAGAAGAAACTCTTATGAAGTATATAGGAGGTTTTCCTGCTTATATTCGTAATATTGTATTTATGTTTGGACCCACTAATATTGATGAGGTTTATGTCGAAGCAACATATATTGAAGCAGGAAAAATTGGAGTTAGTGTATCAGGGGAATCATCTTCAAAGAAAGATGGCAAAGAGAAAGGGAATGGGAAGAAAGAAAATCTAGTGACAGTGAAGGAAGAGAATCTCTCTTGAAAGCATTGCAAGAAAGAAGGGCATGATGATGAGCATTGTTGGAAATTGCACCCAAAGAAGAGACCAAAGTGGTTCAAAGAGAGGAAAGGGAGGCAAACAATTGCAACAGCAACACAACCAACAAACTTGGGGTATGATTCAGGTGATGAGACTAAAATCACAGCAATTGGTTTGACAGGTAAAATTGGTGATGGTTATGATTTTAGAAGTAAATTGTTTCATATAAGGGTCATAATGAAACATATTAAGATTGACACATTGATATATAGTGGATCTCAATCTGACTTGATTTCAGAGGAAGTGGTTAAGAAATTAGGATTAAACGCTAAGATGCATCACAAACCTTATTCACTTAATTGGATAAGCAAAGATCACAAATTTCCCATAACAAAGCAATGTATCATGAAATTTGCAATTACATCTAAGTATGTGGATGAAGTAACATGTGATATGGTGTCATTAGAAACATGTGGAATGGTCTTAGGTAGCCCTTATTTATATGATCACAAACCAATATTCTACAGGGAACATAATCAATATCACTTAACTAAAGAAGGGACGGAATGTGTTTTACATGCTCATCATATTAAAGCAAATCAATCTCTTCTAACAATGGAAAAATTAAAGAAGGTAGCTTATGCAAGCAATACACCTATAATTTTACCAAGTAAAGAAGTTGATCTTAAGCATGAACAGTATATGGTTGTAGAATGGAAGTTCAATCATACTTTTCTTCAAGATAAGTTAATGTCGTGCAAGACAGTCAAACATATTGTTTTTGTTTCAGTCATATTTATGATATTATCGCTACTAATTTTTTCTACATGGATGGTAGTGGATTCAGTAAGATGTGAACGAGTTCAAATGGCTAAAAATATGCTTTTAGTTTTCATGGTTATTATGCAATTAATTGTGATTCAATAGTTGCACGGGACAAATTTGATAGACAAAGGACAAGTGGGGATGCCTATCCTGCACTTGATGTCTGGTTAATACCCTTTTGGAGGACCAAAAGGTCTTAGTGGGGAGGAATGATCCAAAATGGATAATGAAATGGTAAAAAATAAAATTTCTCAAATTCTCAAGAAAATGAGATGATCACAAAGTTCTCACTGCAAGCTTTCCGACGGCACAAACAGATCGAAAAACAGACGTCGTATGAGAAAGTTATGGCAGATGGAAAATTTGTTCTTCTCCAACAAAAATTCAAAGGGTCAAAGGGACACGTGGCATATTCAACATGTGACATATGGCATATTCAAATTATGACAACTAGCAGGCTCTGAATTCGACAAGTGGCAGCCATCATGTGACGACATGTGGTATCACTAGGTCATAACAAGTGGCAAGGGTTCATGTGTTGGCGGAGATTGTTGGAAAGTTGCTTGGTGTGTTGTCAGTGTTGTCATTGATGTCAACTATGAATGGACGAGAGTGGGAAGGAATGTCATGGGCCATTGATTTATGAAGAAGATATCTAGACCGTCGATCAGAGGAATTTCTTGGGTTATCTATCAGACGAGAGCGAAGTTTGGAAATCGGGAAATGGAAGAAAGGAGGCTATCTAACTTCCAACATCACAAAACGTGAAGCCCCGAAGTGTGAAGAGGATATCTAGGTCATCGGATCACAGAATATTATGGACCATTGATCTAACACATATTTCGGGAGTTCAGACAGAGATTAAGGGAAGGAGCTAGTGTCGCTAGGCTCTACTTCGGAGATCAGGAGTTGGGAGAGTCGGGGTGACTCACAGCAGAATAGTCGAAGTGCGAAGTCGTGAAGCAGCTTTTTTTTTGGCATGTGGTCACAGACAGTGGTCACATGGAGAGGATTTTTTCACCCGATACAATCTTATGCGTGTATAATCCAATAACACTGATTAAATTGACAATCTAATCGAAGGGTTGATGTTTCACTTCGTGATTTCTTGATCAGTTGTGATTTAGTTATACAAACTGAATCATTGTTCTTGGGCATTGGATATTCCTAGTGTAACGGATCATGAGTGAAAGTATAAAATAAAAATGTCATGATAGAGTTAGGTTGGTTGTTTTCTCTGCAAAATGAGTTGAACCGTATAAAATGAAAATCATAGTATGAACAGAATGAGAAGAAATTCAGAGACGAAGAACATAAGCGGGACAAAGCAGAAATGGTAAAGAAAGAAGAATGTATGAGAACCTAAGAGCATGAGAAGAATAGAGAAAGAGAAGATGGTAAATGACAAAAATTGAAGCCGAAAATGAATAGACAGAAGTAGAGCAGAATTGTAGAACAGAAGCAGAGCAGATTTGCAGAAAAGAGAAGAAATGGTAAGTATTGACATATCTGTATTGTTGTAAGATATTATTCAAGCAAAGTTTTATAATCAGGGTGGTAGGGTGGTGTTAGGAAGGACTGTGGTCCTCTGTTATTCAAGTTGATTCTTGAATACTGGGAGTTGTAGCTTCCATCTAGTTGTGGCTAGAAAACAGGGTGGTAGGGTGGTGCTAGGGAAAACTAAGAGTTTTTTGTGTGCAAGTTGGTGCTTGTATAAGTGGAAGTAGGTGCTTCCATCCAATTGGTGTTGGATATCATAAGGAATAAATATGATTCTTTCTAGTGGGTGCTAGAGAAACTTGAGGGTTGGTTCTCTCCACAAGTTGCATCTTGTTAAAGAAGAGGTTGTAGTCTCATTTTGATTTGGTGCTCAAAGATAGATGATGTACATAAATATAAGAGACTTTCTATCATTCTAAGAAGAAGAGGTTTTCTCCCTTTATGGGTTTCCTCATGAATATTTGTCTCTATGTTTATCATGTGTGTGATTGATGTTTACTATTTATGTTGTTTATGTCTTTCATAATCTTGATTATCAATTGGAGAAGAGTAGTAATATTTTACAGACATAAAATTGTTTAAGCACGATAACAACTGATTCACCCCCCCCCCTCTCAGTTGTCTTAGTGATTTCAACAATTGGTATTAGAGCGGGTTCCTTTTATTTAAAGTTAGATCTGTAATCTTAAACATGACAAGTCGTGAAGGGACTTCAACCAATAAGCCTCCTCTGTTTGATGGAAAAAAAAATTATTTCTGGAAAGTTAGAATGAGAACATACATTATGGACTTAGGTGATGATGTTTGGGATGTAGTAGAGACTGGATATACAAAACCTGTTGTGCTAGCTTCCAAAGATGATAAGCTAGAATTTATCTTCAATGCAAAGGAAATGAATGCTATCTTGAGTGGGCTTGCTGAAGTTGAATTTGTAAAGGTGATGCATCTTGAATCTGCCAAAGAGATGTGAGATAAACTTATTAGAAGTTATGAAGGAAATGAGAAAGTAAAAGGTGCCAAAATTCAGACATATAGATTGAAATTTGAACAACTAAAGATGAATGAGGATGAAACAATTAGTAAATATTTTTAAGAGTTGAGGAGATTGTGAATGCCATGAAGGGTCTTGGTGAGAAGATTGAAGATGCACTTTTAGTTAAGAATATTTTAAGATCTTTGCCTGGATTTAATCCAAAAGTTTATGCAATAGAAGAAAAGAATGATCTTAAAATTCTTCCTATTGATCAACTCCTAGGAACTCTGACTGCTTATGAAATGAGGATTAGTAAGGATAAATCCATCACTAGAGAAGCATCTTTTAAAGCAGACAAGAATATTGATTCGGAATTAGATGATATTGAGGAAACATTTGTGAGAAGGTTAAAGAAAGGATCAAGCAAATACCAAGGCAAGCTTCACTTTAAATGTTTCAAGTGTGGAAAGATNGATGAAAAGAAATACAAATTTAAGAAATATAGTAAAAATAAAAGTTTGTGTGCAAATAATGATAACTCCTTTGAAGACATAGATAGCAATTCATATTGTGAAGATAAAGTGAATTATTTTATGCTTATGGCGATAGGAGACCTTGATGATGAATACATGGGAAGTGACATGAATGATGAAGAAGTTATGGTTGATATGGAAGGTGAACTAATTAGTGCTTTAGAAGAGATTGACAGACTCAGACTTAAGAAGAGAAAACAAAAACAGTTGTTGATGGAGTTTGAAAAGAATGGTAAAGAACCAAGTGAAGATTTTGTTTTGTTAAAAGTAGAATTAGAAGAAGCAAAGAAAATAGAAGATATTCTGAAACAACAATTAGCAGAGAAGAAGGTGAGATGTGAAGCTCTGGAAGAAGAAGTAGTAAAAACTAGAAAAGAGTTGGAGAAGTTTCAAGCCTTGTATCACCAAAATCTGTCAAGTATCAAAGCCTTGGCAGAACTAAATAGCATCCTGAGTAAACAAAGATCTTCATTGATAAAAACTGGTCTCAGTTATGAAAGTGGTTCAAGTAGCAGTCAGTCAGAAAAGAAAGAATCTACTAAGATGATCAAATTTCAAGTGAGCAGACAGTTAGATTATGATCATACTCTGCAAACAAAGGTTAATAAAGATGAGTTGAATTCTGAACAGGAACAAAGCCAACAAAAGTTAAAGCAACCAATTTCAAGAAGAAGGTCAATATTCAAGTATCAAAATTTGTTCTATGGTTACTGTTATTATTGTTCTAATTTTGGTCATAAAGCTACAAATTGTGGAATTAAGTTTAGAAGTATGCAACTAAGGAGGTCACAGAATGAACAACGGTTACAACATAGAACTAGACAATCAGTGAATAGACATCATTGTAACAATTATTTTGATCCATTGTATAATGAGCCTAAATGTTACATTTGTCATAATTTTGGTCACAGAGCCTTAGATTGTCATTTGAAGAATTACAAAGTTGATCCAAGAATAAATTCCTCAGCTGAAAATGTCAAAATATGGAAAAAGAAGGAAAGTAATAAATGTGGTTTAGTACTTTCTGCTCAAAGACAAAAGGATCCTTGGTATATTGACAGTGGATGTTCCAAACATATGACTGGAGACAAAAGTAAGTTTTTGTCTCAAAGTGAAAGATAATCAGGGAATGTAACTTTTGGGAATGATGCACCAGGAAAAATAAAAGGTAAAGGAATGGTAAGTCTAAGTAATGGAAAAGGGAAAGCTCAAGATGTGTTGTTTGTAGATGGTTTGAAACATAATCTTCTTAGTGTCAGTCAAGTTTGTGACAAAGGATGTGAAGTTGTTTTCACTTCTAAAGATTATAGAATACAATATGTGAATTCAGGACAGTTGATTGCAAAAGGCATAAGAACAGAAAAAAATGTCTATGTTTTGAAAGAAGAAAAAGAATAATGTCACTTAAGCAAGTATGATAAAAGTTGGCTATGGCATAGGATACTTGGACACATAAATTTTCATCTAATCAAACTTAGAAACAGTGGGGAAGTAAAAGATCTTCCAAAGAATCAAAGCCATATCACTCTGTATGTAAACCTTGCCAAATAGGAAAGCTTACTCGGACATAGTTTAAATCTAAGAACTTTGCATCAACAAACAACCCTCTTCAGTTAGTACATATGGATTTATGTGGACCATCAAGGAAGGAAGGTACAAAAAAATAAAACTATTTCATGTTGATTATTGATGATTATTCTAGACTCACGTGGGTTCCCTTTATGAAAGAAAAATCTGAAGCATTTGAAAGAATCAAAGTGTTTAAGGCTCTGACTGAGAATCAAACAGGAAAAATATTGAAGGTGGTAAGGTCTGATAGAGGAGGAGAGTTTAGTTCAGGGGACTTCAAATATTTTTGTGATAAACATGGGATCAAAAGAGAGTATATTATTCCAAGGACTCCACAACAAAATGGAGTAGTTGAGAGGCAGAATAGATGAGTTCAGTAGATGGCAAGATCAATGATGAATGAAAGGAATATTGCTCAGACATATTGGGTAGAAGCAATTCATACAGTTGTACATATTCTCAACAAAGCTCATCTCAGGCCACATAGTGACAAGACTCCTTATGAACTATGGTTTGGAAGACCTGCTTCAATCAATCATTTTAAAGTCTTTGGGAGTAAGTGTTATATCAAGAATAATGATGAAAATATTGGCAAATATGATGACAGGGCTGATGAAGGTATATTCTTAGGGCATGCTACAAATAGTAAAGGATACAGATGTTATAATAAGAGACTGCATAAATTGGTTGATCGTATTGACATAAAAGTTGATGAAGAAATCTAGGTACGAAAAGTAAGCAGTGTTGAATCAACAACAGAGGATATAGTTGAAGTTGAAGATGAACAGGTCCAAGAATAGGAAAGAGAAGACTCTAAGTCAGATGAAGATACAAATACTCAAGCAGACTCAAATCAACAAACAGAAACAAAACCACCTCTCAAAATTGTTAGAAAGAATCATCCTGAAAAATAGATAATTGGTGATATGAATAAAGGAGTTCAGACAAGAAGGCAATTAATTAAAGACTCGGAACAATCTCAGATTTCTTTCCTATCTATGATTGAACCTAAAAATTTTGATGAAGCCAACAAACATGATGATTGGATTAGAGCTATGAATGAAGAGCTTGATCAGATTGAGAAGAACAATACTTGGGAATTTGTTCCTAGACCTGCATATAAGAATGTAATAGGTTCCAAATGGATGTTTAAGAATAAAATGAATGAACAAGTATAAATTGTTAGGAATAAAGACAAATTGGTCTATAAGGGGTATGCACAAGTTGAAGGATGGGATTTTGATGAAACCTTTGCACCAGTGGCAAGATTAGAAGCCATCATAATGTTTCTTTCTTATGCATGTCATAAGAACTTTAAAGTATATCAGATGGATGTTAAGTCGGCATTTCTTAATGGAGATCTAGAAGAAGAAGTATTGATCCGTCAGGATTTTTCGAAATGACTATGGTTGAGTTTTATTCGCATGCATTAATTAACCATTAGGAAGATTTAACGAAATAACGAGAAAAGAAAACGCATTACACAGCCATAAACATATATGCAAATCTGAAATACAATAAAGAACAGCAAACCATAATTGCACAAGTTTGATAACGGAGTTCGGCAACTTTGCCTACGTCTCCGGGCCTTTTTCTCTTGTGGGGGAGGCTTTTTATTTCTGTTCGAAAGCTTATTAGTACATCTTTACATTGCCGAATGGTCTCAA
>SNQJ01S0163906.1:1108-21275 GCA_010110895.2 Picea sitchensis | reverse complement strand
AAGTTCTTTGTTTGGTGTGCTGTTAGTGTTGTCATTGATGTCAACTAAGAATGGTGAGAAGGAAAGAAGGAATCATGAGACAAAGGTTTGAAAGAAACTACATCAGGAACCATTGATTATCGTGGATGATATATCTATTGCGCACATTCATATCGGTGCATGGAAACAAATGAAAGTTAACAAAAGAGAGTGTGGGCCATCTCCAAAGTCCTGAAACGTGAAGTCCCGATGATATCTGGACCATTGGATCGAGGAAATTCATGGGCCGTTGATCGGACGAAAGCGGAGAATCGGGAATCAGGAAACGAAAGAAAGGAAGTTCTAACTTTCGACATCGCTAAGTGCGATGTCCCGAAGTGCGAAGAGGAGATCTGGGTCGTTGGATCACAAAGCATCATGGATCGTTGATTTGACACTGAAAACTAACTTCCGACATCGCGAAGTGCGAAGAGGAGATTTGGGCCGTCGGATCACAGAGGGTTGTGGACCGTTGATATGACACAGTGAAGTTTAGAATTTCATACATCAGATAAAGGAGGAGAGATAACTCACGATTTCACGAAATGTGAAGTCCCGAAGTGATTGGCCCCAATTCACAACCAGTGGTCACATCAACGGAGAATAGGGGAAAGAGCTAGCGTCGCTAGGCTCTACCTAGGAGTTTTGGGAGTTGGGAGAGTTGAGGTGACTCACAATAGAATATCCAATGCGCGAAGTCGTGAAACACCCTTTTGATTGGCGTGTGGTCACAGCTAGTGGTCACATGGAGAGGAATTTTGTGCCCGGTGCTAGCTCAGGTGTGTATAGTTCGCGAGGACCCGCATGTAATTCAAATCGTTAATCTCTGGCTTCATCCTTCAACAAGATCTCAATCGTTCAAATCTGTCAACACTATATTTTACACATTGAAAAGTCAAAAAGCCTCTGCATGTATAATCCAACGACGTTGATTAAATATACATTCTGATCGAAGGGTTGTTGTTTCAATTCATGATTTCTTGACCAGTTACGATTCAATTATACTAACTGAATAATTGTTCTTGGGTGTTTGAGATTCGTAGTGTAACGGATTATGAGAGTATGCATAAAAGAAAAATGATGTGACAGAGTGAGGTTGTCGTTTCTCTGTAAAATGAGTTGAACTGTATGTAATGAAAATTACAGTATGAGAAGAGAGAGAAAAAATTCAGAGATGAAGAACATAAGCTGGACAAAGCAGAAATGGTGAAAAGAGTAGAATTTACAAGAAACTAAGAGCATGAGAAGAATAGAGAAAGAGAATATGGAAAGAGACAACAAGTGGAGCCAAGTATGAACAGACAGAAGCATAGCAGAATTGCAGAACAAAAAAGAGACAACAATTGGAGCCAAGCATGAACAGAAGTAGAGCAAAATTGCACAACAGAGAAGAAGTGGTAAGTGTTGAAATATATGTATTGTTGTAAGGTATTATTCAAGCAAAGATTTATAATCAGGGTGGTAGGGTGGTACTAGGGAGTATTGTTGTCATTTGTTATTCAAATTGGTGCTTGAATACTGGGAATTGTATCTTCCATCTAGTTGTGGCTAGAAAATAGGGAGGCAGGGTGGTGCTAGGGAAAATGAAGAATTTTCTGTGTGCAAGTTGGTGCTTGTATAAGTGGAAGTAGGTGCTTACATCCAGTTGGTGCTGGAAATCATAAGGAGAAAATATGCTTCTTTCTAGTGGGTGCTAGAGAAACTTGAGGATTGGTGCTCTCTACAAGTTGCAGCTTGTTAAAGAAGAGTTTGTAGCCTCATTTTGAGTTGGTGCTCAAAGATAGATGATGTACAAAAATTAAAAGACTGCTTATCATTCTAAGAAGAAGAGGTTTTCTCCATTTATGGGTTTCCTCATGAATATATGTCTCTGTGTATATCATATGTGTGATTGATGTTTACTATTTTTGTTGTTTATGTCTTGCATAATATTGATTATCATTTGGAGAAGAGTAACAATATTTTAACAGGCATAAAAATGTTTAAGCACAGTAACAACTGAGTCACCCCCCCCTCTCAGTTGTCTTACTAACTTCAACAATTGGTATCAGAGCAGGTTCATTTTATTTAAAGGTAGATCAATAAGCTTAAACATGACAAGTCATGAAGGGACTTCAACTAATAACCATCCTCTATTTGATGGAACACATTTTTATTTCTGGAAGGTTAGAATGAGAACATACATTATGGCCTTAGGTGTTGATGTTTGGGATGTAGTAGAGACTGGATATACAAAACCTGTTGTGATAGCTTCCAAAGATGATAAGTTAGAATTTAGCTTCAATGAAAAGGCAATGAATGCTATCTTGAGTGGGATTGCTAAAGTTGACTTTTTAAAGGTGATGCATCTTGAATTTTCCAAAGAGATGTGGAATAAACTTATTAGAAGTTATGAAGGAAATGAGAAAGTAAAAGATGCCAAACTTCAGACATATATATTGAAATTTGAACAACTGGAGATGAATGAGGATGAAATAATTAGTAAATATTTTTTAAGAGTTGAGGAGCTTGTGAATGCCATGAAGGGTCTTGGGGAGAATATTGAATACACACTCTTAGTTCAGAAGATTTTAAGATCTCTACCTGATAGATTTAATCCAAAATTTTCTGCAATAGAAGAACTGAATGATCTTAAAATTCTTCCTATTAATCAAATCCTAGGAACTCTAACTGCTTATGAAATGAGGATTAGTAAAGATAAATCCACCACTATAGAAGCATATTTTAAAGCAGACAAGAATATTGATTCAGAATTAGATGAGATTGAGGCAAAATTTGTGAGAAGGTTAAAGAAAGGATCAGGACAATACCAAGGCAAGCTGCCATTTAAATGTTTCAACTGTGGTAAGATAGGTCATTTTTCATCTAAGTGTCCTCACAAGGAAAAATACCAGAACTCTGATGATGAAAAGAAATACAAATTTAAGAAATATAGTAAAAAGAAAAGTTTGTGTGCAAATAATGATGACTCCTCAGAAGACATAGACAACAATTCATCTTGTGAAGATAAAGTGAATGATTTTATGATTATGGTCATAGGAGACCTTGATGATGAATACACAAGAGGTGACATGAATGAAAAATAAGTTTTGGTTGATATGGAAGGTGAACTGATCAGTGCTTTAGAAGAGATTGACAGGCTCAAACTTAAGAAGAGAAAACACAAACAATTGTTGATGCATTTTGAAAAGAATGGTAAAGAACCAAGTGAATATTTTGTTTTGTTAAAAGAAAAATTAGAAGAAACAAAGAAAATAGAAAATGTTCTAAAACAACAATTAGTAGAGAAGAAGGCGAGATCTGAAGCTCTAGAAGAAGTAGTGAAAGCTAGAAAAGAGTTGGATAAGTTTCAAGCCTTGTATCACCAAAATATGTCAAGTATCAAAGCCTCAGAAGAACTAAATAACATCCCGAGTAAACAAATATTTCCATTGATAAAAATTGGTCTAGGTTATGAAAGTGGTTCTAGTAGCAGTTAACCAAAAAACAAATAATCAACTAAGATGATCAAATTTCAAGTCAACAAACAGTCAAATTATGATCATACTCTGCAAACAAATTTAATAAAGATGAGTTGAGTTCTGAACAGGAACAAAGCCAACAAAAGATAAAACAACCAATTTCAAGAGGAAGGACAATATTCAGGTATCAAAATTTATTATATGGTTACTGTTATTATTGTTCTAATTTTGGTCATAAAGCTGCAAATTGTGGAATTAAGTTTAGAAGTATGCAACTAAGGAGGTCACAGAATAAACAATTGTTGCAACATAGAACTAGATAGTCAGTAAGTAGACAAAAACGTACCAATTATTTTGATCCATTGTATAATGAGCCTGACTGTTACATTTGTCATAATTTTGGTCACAAAGCATTAGATTGTCATTTGAAGAATTACAAAGTAGATACAAGAATAAATCCCTGAACTAAAAATGTCAAGATATGAAAAAGAAAGAAAGTAATAAGTGTGGGTTAGTCCTTTATGTTCAAAGACAAAAGGATCCTTGGTATATTGGCAATGGATGTTCCAAACATATGACTGAAGACAAAAGTAAGTTTTTGTCTCTAAGTGAAAGCAAATTAGGGAATGTAACTTTTGGAAATGATGCACCAGGAAAAATAAAAGGTAAAGGAATGGTAAGTCTAAGTAATGGCAAAGGAAAAACTCAAGATGTGTTGTTTGTAGATGGTCTGAAACATAATCTTCTTAGTGTCAGTCAAGTTTGTGACAGAGGATGTGAAGTTTTTTTCACTTCTAAAGATTGTATAATAAAATCTGTGGATTCATGACAGTTGGTTGCAAAAGGCATACGAACAAAAAACAATGTCTATGTTTTGAAAGAAGAAACAGAAGAATGTCACTTAAGCAAGTATGATGAAAGTTGGCTATGGCATAAGATACTTGGACACCTAAATTTTGATCATATAATCAAGCTTAGAAACAATGAGGCAGTAAAAGATCTTCCAAAGATATCAAAGCCATATGATTATGTATATAAACCTTGCCAAATAGGAAAGCTTACTCGGACACAGTTTAAATCTAAGAACTTTGCATCAACATAAAAACCTATTTATTTAGTACATATGGATTTATGTGGACCATCAAGGAAGGAAGGTACAGGAAAATAAAATTACTTTATGTTGATTATTGATGATTATTCTAGACTCACATGGGTTGCCTTCCTGGAAGAAAAATATGAAGCATTTGAAAAATTCAAAGTGTTTAAGGCTCTGAATGATAATCAAATAAGAAAACGATTGAAGGCATTAAGGTATGATAGAGGAGGAGAGTTTAGTTCAGGGGACTTCAAAGAGTTTTGTGATAAACATGGAATCAAAAGAGAGTATACTATTTCAAGGACTCCACAACAAAATGGAGTAGTTGAGAGGCATAATAGATTAGTTCAGCTGATGCTAAGATCAATGATGAATGAAAGGAATATTGCTTAGAAATATTGGGCAGAAGCAATTCATACAATTGTACATATTCTTAACAAATCTCATCTCAAGCCACACAGTGACAAGACTCCTTACAAACTATGGTTTGGAAGACATGCTTCAATCAAACATTTTAAAGTCTTTAGGAGTAAGTGTTATATCAAGAATAATGATGAAAATCTTGGAAAATATGATGACAAGGTTGATGAATTTATCTTCATAGGCTATGCTACAATCAATAAATGATAGAGATGCTATAATAACAGGCTGCATAAATTGGTTGATTGTATTGACATAAAAGTTGATGAAGAGATCCTGGTATGAGATGTAAGCAGTGTTGAATCAACCACAAAGGATATAGTTGAAGTTGAAGATGAACAGGTCCAAGAATCAGAAAGAGAAGACTCAGAGTCAGATGAAAATACAAATACTCAGGTAGACTCAAATAAGTAGACAAAAACAAAACCACCTCTCAGAATTGTTAGAAAGAATCATCCTGAAAATTAGATAATTGGTGATATGAATAAAGGAGTTCAGACAATAAGGAAATTAATTAAAGACTCAGAACAATCTCATATTGATTTCCTATATATGATTGAACCTAATTTTTTTTATGAAGATAGCAAGCATGATGATTGTATTAGAGCTATGAATGAAGAGCTTGATCAGATTGAGAAGAACAATACTTGGGAGTTTGTTCCTAGACCTGCAGATAAGAATGTAATTGTCTCCAAATGGGTGTTTAAGAATAAAATGAATGAACAAGGACAAATTGTTAGGAATAAAGCCATATTGGTATGTAAGGGGTATGCACAAGTTGAAGGACAAGATTTTGATGAAACCTTTGCACTAGTGGCAAGATTGGAAGCCATCATATTGTTTCTTGCCTATGCATGTCATAAGAACTTTAAAGTATATCAGATGGATGTTAAGTCAACATTTCTTAATGGATATCTAGAAGAAGAAGTATATATGGAGCAACCTGAAGGATTTTCACTGACAGATATCCTGACTATGTCTGCAAGTTGAAAAATGCATTATATGGATTGAAACAGGCACCACGAGCTTGGTATTATAGACTGGAAATTTTTTTACAGAACAAAGGGTTCAAGAAAGGTACTGTTGAAAGTAATTTATACATTAAGTATGAAGGTGATGATTTATTAGTTGTTTTGGTTTATGTAGATGACATTATTTTTGGATGTACTAATGACCCTTATGTTCAGTGGTTTTCTAATTCTATGCAAAATGAGTTTGAGATGTCCATGATAGGAGAACTGCCATATTTTCTTGGTTTTGAAATCAATCAGAGTTCTGCAGGTTATTTGTCTCTCAAGAAAAGTATTTGAAAGAGATGTTGAAGAAGTTTCAGATGGAAGATTCCTCTCATGTTAGTAAACCTATGGTGGTTGGTTGCAAGCTCAGTAAAGATGATGTTTCACTTGATGTTGATCAAAGAAATGATAGGCAGTCTTCTGTACATCACAACATATTGTCCTGATATAATGCAAGTTGTTGGAATGGTAGGTCATTATCAGTCTTGTCCTAAAAAAAGTCATTTAGTAGCGGTCAAGAGGATATTAAAATATTTGAAGGGCACAATGACTTATGGTCTTTGGTATCCTAGAAATCAGAATTTTCAATTAACTGCATATTTAGATATTGATTGGGAAAATTGTTTGGATGAGAGAAAGAGCACTAGTGGATGTGAATTCTTCTTAGGTGATTCGTTAGTAGCATGGATTAGTAAGAATCAAGGATCTATTTATTTATCAACTACAGAGGCAAAGTACATTACTGTTGCTACTTGTTGCACTCAGATATTATGGATGATACAAACTCTTGTAGATTTGAAGGTAACTTATACTGATCGAATTCCACTTCACTGTGATAACACCAGTGCCATTAGTGTCTCGAAGAATCCTGTTCTTCATTCAAAGACTAAGCATATACCAATAAAATACCATTTTCTCAAAGAGAAGGTTAAAAACAGAGTTGTTCAATTGAATTATATTCCTTCCACAGAACAAATAACTAATATCTTTACTAAACCATTAGCGAAGACACCATTTGAATATCTTCATCAAAAGTTGGGGTTCATATATTCTTTCATTTAATCTGTTCACCTTGTCAGGGGGAGTACTTATTGATTATCTATTGTATTTTTGGTGAATATTGTTCTGGTTTTTCCATTCATATTTGACAGGGGAGTGTGTTTCCTTTGTCATCGATGTCAAAGGGGGAGAAGGAAAGATATTGTTGTAGAATTTCTAGAATGCATAAAGTTGCCATCAATGTCAAAGGGGGAGATTGTTGGTGAGTTCTTTGTTTGGTGTGTTGTCAATGTTTTCATTGACGTCAATTGAGAATGGTGAGAAGGAAAGAAGGAATCAGGAGACAAATGTTTGAAAGAAACTACATCAGGAACCGTTGATTATTGTGGATGATAGATCTATGGCGCACATTCATATCAGTGCATGGAAACAAACAAATTTAACAAAAGAGAGTGGGGGGCATCTCCAGATCCTGAAACGTGAAGTCCTAATGAGATATGGACCATTGGATCGAGGAAATTTGTGGGTCGTCGATCAGACGAGAGCGGAGAATCAATAATCGAGAAACGAAAGAAAGGAAGTGCTAAATTTTGACATCATGAAGTGCGAAGTCCCGAAGTGAGAAGAGGAGATCTGGGCCATCGGATCATAGAGTGTTGTGGACCATTGATCTGACACTGCAAACTAACTTCCGATATCACGAAGTGCGAAGAGGAGATTTGGCCTGTCGAATCACAGAGGGTTATGGACCGTTGATATGACACGATGAAGTTCAGAAGTTCGGACATCGGAGAAAGGAGGAGAGCTAAATTGCGAGTTCGTGAAACACAAAGTCCCAAAGTTCTTGGCCCCAAGTCACAACCAGTGGTCACATCAATGGAGAATAGGAGAAGGAGCTAGCGTCACTAGGCTATACCTCAGAGTTTCGGAAGTTGGGAGAGTCGGGGTGACTCACAAAATAATATCCAACGCGCGAAGTCACGAAGCGCCTTTTTGATTGGCTTGTGGTCACGACCATTGGTCACATGGAGAGGAATTTTGCACCCGGTGCTAGTTCACGTGGGTATAGTTCACGGGGACCCGATGTAATTCGAACTGTTGATCTCTGGCTTCATCCTGCAGTAAGATCACAATCGTTCAAATCTATTGACACTATATTTTACACATTGAAAAGTCAATAACCCTCTGCGTGTATAATCCAACGATGTTGATTAAATAGACATTATGATCGAAGGGTTGTTGTTTCAATTCATGATTTATTGACCAGTTACGATTCAGTTATACTAACTGAATCATTATTCTTGGGCGTTTGATATTTGTAGTGTAATATATTATGAGAGTATGCATAAAATAAAAATGTTGTGACAGAGTGAGGTTGCCGTTTCTCTGTAAAATGAGTTGAAATTTATGTAATGAGAATTACAGTATGAGCAGAGAGAGAACAAATTCATAAATGAAGAACATAAGATGGACATAGAAGAAATGGTGAAAATAGAAGAATGTACAAGAACCTAAGAGTATGAGAAGAATAGAGAAAGAGCAGATGGAAAGAGACAATAAGTGGAGCCAAGTATGAATAGACAGAGGCAGAGCAGAATTGCAAAACAGAAAAGAGACAACAAGTGGAGCCAAGCATAAACAGACAAAAGCAGAGCAAAATTGTAGAACCGAGAAGAAGTGGTAAGTGTTGAAATATTTGTATTGTTGTAAGGTATTATTCAAGAAAAGATTTATAATTAGGGTGGTAGGGTGGTGCTAGGGAGGATTGTTGTTCTCTGTTATTCAAGTTGGTGCTTGAATACTGGGAGTTATATCTTCCATCTAGTTGTGGCTAGAAAATAGGGAGGCAGGGTGGTGTTAGGGAAAATGAAGAGTTTTCTGTGTGCAAGTTGGTTCTTGTATAAGTGGAAGTAGGTGCTCCCATCCAGTTGGTGCTGGAAATCATAAGGAGAAAATATGCTTCTTTCTAGTGGGTGCTGGATAAACTTGAGGATTGGTGCTCTCTACAAGTTGCATCTTGTTAAAGAAGAGGTTGTAGCCTCATTTTGAGTTGGTTCTCAAAGATAGATGATGTACATAAATTAAAATACTGCTTATCATTCTAAGAAGAAGAGGTTTTCTCCCTTTATGGGTTTCCTCATGAATATCTGTCTCTATGTATATCATATGTGTGATTGATGTTTATTATTTTTGTTTTTTATGTCTTGCATAATATTGATTATGATTTGGAGAAGAGTAACAATATTTTAACAGGCATAAAAATGTTTAAGCATAGTAACAACTGATTCACCCCCCACCCTCTAAGTTGTCTTAGTAATTTCAACATGTTGGTGCGCTGTTATAGTTGAATCCTGGGTCTGCCTTGTGCCAACAAAGCACATCAAAATGTTTCTGGTATCCATGTTTCTCCTCATGTGTCAATGCAACCAGAACCTCCTACAAACGATGGTTGGCTAGATATTGTCCACAAGCATGTTGTTCATCACCACGGTTGGCGTACTGCTTCTTTTCCATTACCCCCTCCTCCACCACCAAAGAATCAAATTACCCAAGTTTATCATGTTGTCTTTGCCGTGCAGTCATCTCATGCTAGTAAGAGATTAAAAACCGACATTCCCAAGGTTGTGGAAGATAAAGGAAAAGGAGTGGCCACTGCCTCCAAATCATCCAAAGTCCTCTGAATCTGTGTCTTCACGTCTTCATCTTAAGGACGATTTTTCTCACGTTATCAATGCAGTCCATACTCAAGGTTGCAATTAGCCTAAGTATTCCACAGAAAGATCAAAAGGGGACAACAGTGAGAAGAGGCCAAATGCCTCTCACAATAAATATGTTTTTTTAATGATGGTTTATGTTATTTTCTATTGAGGACAATATTTTTACTTTGAAAATGTTTTTGACAACAAGCATATATTTAGGCAATTTTTTTGGACAACATGGATATAATACTTTTTTGGATATGGTCATATTATATTTTTCTGATATTTAAAATATTTGATCATAATTATGAGAATGGGAGTTACAAGGAGGATATTTGAATAAAATGATTGAGTTTTATATTTCATGTTTGATGATTATTAAAGGAAATAATTGGGAGTCACAAGGGGTCCCACCTATTGTTAAGGTTTAAGTTATTATTAGGTTTCTTTTCAATTTACTAGATAACCATAACATAGATAGGATCACTGAGAGAAACACAATCACAAGATACACAACATTTATCCTGGGAAACTCTCATTGGGAAGAAAACCCAGCAAAAAATTACTTAATATAGATAGCCAATACAATGCCAAGACAATAAACCAAACACTAGAGAATACCCTCCACTAGGAAATGCGCCTCTCTCTTCCTTCTTCTCCCAACTGCAGCTACCAAACTTGCGCACTGAGTGAGGGAATGAGTGAGTGATCAAATGAGGAAATGACTTCCTTTATTTATACAAACTGGCAGGTGCTAACAAGGTGTCTCTTCACTGGGCAAGTTCGACTTGTCTTCTTAGTGGTTAAAACCACTTTAATTAGCCTAGGGGCAGACTTCTCAATTTTCATATTATAGTTAGGGTTTGACCAATCCAAAAAAGAGAATTTGGTCAATTACAATGGCCGACATGATCAATCCACAAAAGAGGATTGATATAATTAATAAAGACTCAATAAATAAATAGAATACTCTTTGCACTTACAATATTTCAACACTCCCCCTTAACAAGAAGGGTATTCTACAACATCATCAACAAAGAGAGAGGGAAACAAAATCAACAACATCTGGAACACTGACTGGCATATCTATAAATCATTAGAATTTTTTCTCATCATCATCATTCACAACATGGAGCTGGAGTAGCATCATCATCCAACATTAGGATAAAGTAACATCATCATCATCTTTAGCATGAGGCTAAAGTAACATCATTATCTTTTTTAGCATGAGGCTAAAGTAATATCATCAACATTTTTAGTGTGAGGCTAAAGTAACATCATCATCTTCTTTAGCATGAGGCTAAAGTAATATCATCAACATCTTTAGCATGAGGCTAAAGTAACATCATCATCTTCTTTAGCATGAGGATAAAGTAATATCATCAACATCTTTAGCATGAGGCTAAAGTAACATCATCATCTTCATCTTCAACAAGAAGATGAAGTTGTATCATCATCATCTTCATCAACATGTGTTGGCATAGGAGCAGACCCAAGGTTCAACGCTACAACAACGCACCAACAAAACCCTAAATACTGGCCCTTTCGGCAACACCTGCGAAGCAGATGAAGTCTCACCCGAAGTAGAGGCAGGGGTGGTTGCAAGAATTAGATGTCTGCAACCTTAGCTGGGACATAGATATGTGATTACAACACCTTAACAAAGCACTTAGCAATTACAATTCATCAGTATTTAACCAGTATCTACTTCGCAGATAAAACCCTAATTACAGAGCACCACAGTTTTCACCCAGATCTAGCATATTCAAGCACTAAGCACATTCACATAGGTTAGATATAGCATTCATCCATATTATTAAGCACAAATCATTAACATATCTATCTATCATTCATCTATATCAAATCACTTAAGCAAGTAAACACATAAACACATCAATACATCGCACAAAGCATAACAACACAGGATATACATGGTTCAACCCTAGCCTAGGGCTACGTATACCAACTCTTCTTATCTTTTATTATCTTCGGTCAATCAACTACATGCACAGAGCCACAAGATCCTACTCTGCATAGGACATGAGATCTGCATGCACCTCACTAGATCCTCCTTCCCCAAGCTACGTTACAGCACAAAGCTTCTACTCAATCTCTACAGTCACTTGCACTTAGCCTTGCAAGTCTCACACAACATGCACAAATAATGTACACTATCACTTGCACTTAGCACTTGGTATCACAGACTTGTTCCTTTGCACTTAGCATACATACACACACCCCTACTTACATCGCCTAACTTTCTATTTATACATTACAAAAGAGGCCTAAACATGGGTAAACCCATGGGCCAACATCCCCATACCTGTTACATAAGCCCAAAACCCAAAAGGCCCTAAAAAGGGGCCGAGATCCCACAATATCTGCTTCGATTTGCGCTCCTCCTTCGACAGTCTGTCAAAGTCCGAAAAGTAGGTCAAACCTGACCAAGGATCCTCAAAACTTGGTCAAGGGACAACATGCCCCCAACACTCACCTGTGACTCGTCCTAAGTCACCCTGGTCTGGGTATCTCTGATTTGAAAGCCTCGAGCTGCTTCGATCTGTTGCTGTGCCACGAACTCTTGTTCGGTGAACTCTTTGATTACTGCTTCATTGACAGGTCCCTCTAAGCGTTGTTCAACTGTAGTGACAACTTGCTCCAGTTCTGTGCCTCGACCTTTAATATCTGTGAATAGTTGGCAAGCCTCATCCTGAATTGGTTGGAGTCTCTGAATCACTTCCATTACTCTGCTCTGAATGGTGTGGACCTGATGTTGGGAATTGCATTTTTCTTGGGATCGATTAATCCTTTCGACTGTTGACAGGGGCTTGAACTACACATGTACTGTTTCTTCTTGTTGCTTTTCCTCCTGGATATGTGACTCCAATGCATTTAATTCAGAATCCTCAGTAAGTCACTCATAATTCTGGGTACTTTGATCACTTAGTTGTTTACATTCCATGGCGAGGGCCTTGATTCTTTCAACTACACTTCAAGCAGTTGCTTCTCTTTGATCTCGTACATCCGTCGAAGTGTTGGGCACTGTTTGGAGCTCTAAGTATGATATTCTTTGATGTAGCTGTTGGATAGCGTCTGCAAGCTATACTATTTGATGCTCTACTCGGTCTTCTGCCTTTGGCTCTAAGTTTGTCACATAGAGAAGTGCAATGTTGACTACTTCTTTGACTATTAGTTGTTCTGTGAGTAACTGTTATTTTTCTTGCTTGGCTTGCGCCCTCTCTTCTTCAAACTTGGCTTGAAGGTCCTCTTTCTACTTTTGTACAACCCAACGTTTCTCTACCATTTCTTCTTGTTCTTGCTTCAGCGTCACTGTGGCCTATTATTTCTCATCTTGTGCTCGACAAAGGTGGGCTTCGGTCGCATCAGCTAGTCTGCGGAGGTCGGCAAGCTCATCTCCCAACTCTGGTTCTTCTAATGGCGGGAGCATAGTGGATACTACGTGGCTGCAGTGAAGGGCCTGTTGTACCCCTCTCAACTCTGTCACAATTATGTCATACAAGGCTTCTTACTTAGCTTTTTTGTTCTACAAAATGGCATGTTAAGCATCTGATACAACTGCAATGATGAAATCAAAGTCATCGATCGTGAGTACAATCTGAAGATTCCGCTTGCTTGCTTTGGATTTCTTCCGCAATGTAGGTTTCATTGGGGAAACCTTCCTTTTCTTCGATGGATCTACGTCATCAAGGGGTTTCCATGGTGGGGTTACTTCGCCTTGCTCCTGCTTATCTTCTTCCCCTTATTTTTATTCTTTCTCCTCTTTATCCACCTCGTCAATTCCTCCTCTGCCAGGTGAATCTGAAGCAGTATCTTCTGAGGCGTTGCTCAATTCTTGTACATCTTCATTCTTCTTCCTTCTGCTACTATTGGGTGCATTATACTCCTCGTGGGTAACTACCGGTCTTCCAATGAGGTTTGGGTTGGAAAATTCTTCCTTAGCGACTGGTATAAGGAACTCTGCGGGCCATTCCTTAGTGATTTCTTCCAGGTCCTTCTCGGTGAGCTTATAGTATGACTAGAGGTCTTCTTTATTCTTATCTAAGTGCGCGGTGATATATATGAAATGCCTATCTGCATAAAACTTCATAAGGGGTCTGAACCTTTCAAGGGTGTTTGGCATCATCCGAGGGAATGATTCGATATCCCTTTTCAGCTACAGGTAGTAGGTATGGAATACTACATTTTACTGCCACTGTTTTCCCATGTTGCTCGACTACCAGAGCGTGGTGAACTTCGCAGAAAGTGGTTCGAACGACTCAATATCCAGGAAGTTCGCACCTTTAGGCATCTCCCAAGCTGTAAACGCGATGAGGATCAACAAACAACTAAATTGGAACTTGTAGCCCTGATCCTAACCTTCGTGGCAATCGACTTCTAGATGGTTGACTAAGTAATTCCCCCAGTTCATCTGTAATCCCTCAATGCAACAATCGACAAAATAAGTAGAAAATGATGTAATAGATATTCTCCAACAGACAAGAGGCCTTCATCAATGCAGTTATGTCCGTTACAATGCAGTCCCAACGGTTCGATGGCAGGATTTCTGGTCATAATTGTTGTTCTAATCATTCGGGGCATTGGGCTAATGGTTATAATTATTTCAATGGCTATATCGCTACACCATGGAAAAGTGCCATGTTGTGTTCTGATATTTCGACGAAGTTCCAGTATTGTAAACATTCCCTTTGTGAAGTCCCCTCTGGGACCTTCTGTAACTTTTCTATCTTCGTTGTCTTCTTACTGAGTTTTCTAGCCTTCTTCCCAGTGATATTCGTCTCGGTATTACTCTTTCCATTCTGATTCTTATCTCCTTTCGGTATAGTAACTTGACGTTTTTGATATTATTTCGTAGGGTTCAAGGGAAATACTTCTTCTCTGTCTAGGGTAGGTGCTTCGTTCTTCTGTGAATCTTCTTGTGTTCATTCAACTTCGACATCCAAGTTTCTAGTTTTAAATATCTTTGATTTTTTTTCCTGTTCTTCAGTCAAGTGTGGTATCCTCCTAGTCATGAAATCTTTTAATTCTTGGTTATTTTGTTCTAAGACTTCCTCTTCTTTTCTTATGGTCTGATTTCTCTCAATCTAGGGTTTTCCTAATAACATAGCAAATGGGGCATTGTTCTCAATAAATTTAACAGCCTCAAAATATTCCTCTGTCGTAGTTCCATGAGCACTCGTAACTATCTGGGTGAATCTTCCACATAGGGCTATCAACTTTCCTCTAAATAATCCTATTCCTCCTAATGAAGGAATCATATCAGACTTTCCTAAAATTTCCCAAGTTTTTTCTGTCATAATATTCACCTGTGTTTCCTCATCTAGAACACAGTCTATGTCGAAGTCTCCTATTCTTATTTCTATGCACTCTTTTTCTTTGAATATCTCTAATAAGTTGATATTTCAGTGATCATCCAGGGTTTCTTTCATTTGCAGTAATACAATCTCTGATTCTTTCCGAGGTTCTGTCGTGGTCTTAGTTTCTTGATCTTCCTCATGGTTTTCTTGTCTCATATTCATTCTTTCAACCTTAGTAATCATTCTAGGGAAATCCAAAACTTCATGATCCATAGCTTGACAACAAAGACAACTAGGTATTCTACCAGGGCATTCCTTAGCAAGATGTCCCAGTCTTCTACAATTATAACAAAGAGTTAATCTTCTTTTTCTTTGAAATGATCCCCAACCTTTCCTATATTGTGCACTAGGATCATAGTAGCTAACCTGCAAAAAATTCTTTCTAGGTTCCTGCATCCATTTATTAGTCCAAACATTATTTCCATGCATAAGAATAACATATCTTTCATTATTTCTATCAGATATACTCATATCAAACCTTCCTTCATTTATTTGTGCCCTACTTTTCAAGCTAGGACAAAATTTATCAAACATACCTAGATCCATACTTTTGAAACAAAAAATTCCACTTATCTTTCCTTGTTTCAATCAAAACTTTTCACTGTTCTCACCTTTAACAAAGCACGAAGCCTTCAGATCTTACCTCTTTTCTTAAGATCTAACTTTTCTTCTTAGCACAAAGATTCACAAGTTAAGTAGACTACTGCGCACTAAAGCAACAGATCTACGCACAAAGATTTATTTTCTTCAGTTCCCAACAATCACAGTTTCAGGTCCCGGCAACGGAACCATTTGTTGGCATAGGGGCAGACCCATGGTTCAACGCTACAACGACGCAACAAAAAAACTCTAACTACCGACCCTTTCAGAAACACCTGTAAAGCAAATGAAGTCTCACCCGAGGTAGAGGCAGGGGTGGTTGCAGGACATAGATGTCTACAACTTTAGTTGGGACACCGATCTGTGATTAAAAAACCTTAACAAGGAACTTAGCAATTACAGTTCATCAGTATTTAACCAATATCTACTTCGCAGATAAAACCCTAATTACAGAGCACCACAATTTTCACCTAGATCTAGCATATTCAAGCACTAAGCATATTCACATAGGTTATATCTAGTATTCATTCATATTATTAAGCACAAAGCATTAACAAATCTATCTATCATTCATCTATATCAAAGCACTTAAGCAAGTAAACACATAAACACATCAATACATTGCACAAAGCATAGCAACACAGGATATATGTGGTTCACCCCCAGTTTGGGGCTACATCCACCAACTCTTCTTCTCTTTTATTATCTTCGGTCAATAAACTACATGCATAGAGCCACAAGATCCTACTGTGCATAAGACAGGAGATCTACACGCACCTCACCAGATCCTCCTTCCCCAAGCTAGGTTATGGCACAAAGATTCTACTCAATCTCTACAGTCTCTTTCACTTAGCCTTGCAAGTCTCACACAACATGCACAAAGCATGTAAACTATCACTTGCACTTAGCACTTGGTATCACACACTTGTGCCTTTACACTTAGCATACCTACACACGCCCCTACTTACATCGCCTATCTTTCTATTTATACATTACAAAAGAGGTATAAACATGGGTAAACCCATGGGACGACATTCCCATACCCGTTACATAAGCCCAAATCCCAAAAGGCCCTAAAAAGGGGCCGAGATCCCGCGATCTCTACTTCAACTTGTGCTCCGCCTTCGACAGCTTATCAAAGTCCCAAAAGTAGGTCAAACCTGACCAAGGATCCTCAAAACTTGGTCAAGGGCCAACAACATGGATTAGTATAACACTAATACATCATCATCATCAATAACAACACAAGGTTGATACAATATCAACAACAAAAATATCACAGCACGAAGGTTAGAGCATCATAAAAAAAAACAATATCACAACACGAAGGCTGGAGCATCATCAACAACAACAACATCGCAACATGAAGGCTAGAGAATCATTAACATCAACACTAGGATGACAATCTTTAGCACGAAGCTGGCATCTCAACAACATCAGCACGAAGTTGTAAATCTTCAGCACGAGGTTGGCATCTCAACAATAGTAGCACAAAGATGGAAATATTCATCACGAGGATGTCATCTCAACAACATCAGCATGAAGCTAGAAATGTTCAGCACTAGGCTAGCATAACAACAACATCAACATGAAGCTAGAAATCTTCAGCACTAGGTTGGCATCACAACAACATCAACATGAAACTGTAAATATTTAGCACTAGGTTGGCATCAAAACACTACTCCCCCTTTCGAGGGAGGTCCTTTTGGACTACACCAAGCTTATCTCGAAAGTGATCAAACTTTACACGAGATAGAGGCTTGGTCAACACATCTGCAACCTGTTCATTTGTGCTAACATACTAGAGCTTTATGGCTCCTCTCTGCACCATATCACGAATGTAATGATATTGGATCTCTATGTGTTTTGACTTGTCATGGAACACATGGTTCTCTGTCATCTTTATGAAACTCTGGTTATCACATAGGATCATGGTTTCTTCCATCTCCAGATCAAATAGACCTGTCAACAACTTTCGAAGCCATATGGCTTCACAATTGGCGGAACATGCAGCAATGTATTATGCTTCTGCCATGCTGAGAACAATGCTTGATTGCTTCCTACTCTGCCATGATATCATGGCTGACCCCATACTGAAACAACATCATGAAGTGCTCTTTCTGTTAGAGACACTTCCAGCCCAATCTGAATCGGTATAACCACTCAGTTTGAAGTCATGATCTCCATAATAATTGAGACCACAATCTAATATACCCTCAGGTACCTCATCACATGTTTTGCAGCAACTAGGTGAACACGTCTAGGCTCTACCATAAATTGACTCAAGGTGTTCACAGAAAAACATATATCTAGCCTAGTGTTCATCAGATACATCAATGATCCAATGATTTATTTATACAACGTAGCTTCAATCAATTCTGACGAAGTGTCAACCAGGAGCTTCAACTTTGTTTCCATGGGTCTATTCATGGATTTTCACTCCAACATATAAAATCTCTTTATTATTTCAACTACATACTTCTCTTGGTTAAGGAATATCTTCTTTGGGCTTTGCGAAACTTCAAGACCTAAGAGATAAAGCATTAGGTCTTTAATCAAACTTTGTAGTGAGCTTCCTCTGCAATCTATGATGATATTTTCTTCATCTTGTCAAGAATACATATAGTAGTAACATCACTGGCTCATTATTCATAACCTTGAGATAAAGGTTAGTTTTTTAACCTAGGTTTGCATCCCCTACCTCTCCTCTCTTTTTCCCCTATGCCTTCATCAATTTTTCCTTTTTCTGGTTGGTTAAGTCAGTTCCCCACTACTGAGTGTCTTGGCCCTTATTCGTTTTTGAGTCTTAGCACATTTCTATTTCTGTTTTTATGAAAGGATAAAATACATGTCATATTTCTTTCATAATGCTTGTCATCACGTGCACCATTTATTGAGCTCACCGCAGGTCTACCAAGCCTTTTCTATGCGCAGGAAATACCCATGCACACAACGCAACAATCTAGACCAGAAAATTTCAGGCTCAGACTATGGGAATAGACAGGTAAACTTTCGACGGTAAAGATCCACCAAGCAAATCATAGATAAACGAATCTCATCCATTTAGGTTCTAGAATCATGTGGGTTTTAATATCAAGTTCAAAGTACTGAGTTGTCGAAGACCCGAAGAACCGAAATCCAGAGAACCTGACATGTCGTTTCGGCGATTTTCCTTCAGGAGTTATCCAAGCTTAACATTCATAAACTCCCGAAGTCATGAAGCCCAGATTTCCGAAGAGAATCTGGACTATTCGTTGGTCACAAAATGTGGCAGTAGATCATTCAATTCGGGGATTTTCCTCCGGGAGTTTTTTAGGTTTCACATTCAAAAGTCCCGTAGAGCCAAAGACCCAAAATCCCGAAGTAAATCTATACCATACATCAGACGGGACACGTGACGATAGATCATTTACTTCGGTGATTTTCCTTTGGGAAGTTTCGAAGCACTAACATTTGAAACTCTCGAAGCCCAAAGTGTCGAAAACCCGTAATAAATCATGACCATACATCGGCGGAGACATGTGGAAGAAAATCATTCACTTTGGGGATTTTCCTCCAAGAGATCTTTATGCTTAACATTTGAAACTCTATAAGTCTCTAAGCCCAATGAACCAAGGTCCCGAAGTGCCGAAGCACGTGGCAACCAACAGTTGAGACACGTGGCACACTCATGAGGCAGGACACATGGCATTCATCTCAGGTCATTTGGTTGTGTCATTCTCCCATTTCTATGTGACACGTGTCACCTATCTTTCCTAGACACCCCAACATCATTGACATCATACGACATCAGGCCGCCACGTCACTTTGACGATTGTTCTCCGGGAGATGTTTCATGTTTCACATTCAAAACACCCGAGGCCTGAAATTCCAAAGTGAATTTGGACCATTGACCCCAGGTCAACGAGAACTGTCGATCCTTGCAGCAGGTAAATGTCACCCAGATCTCGAATCATGATTAGATCGATGGCTATAGTTCATTGCGGGGACACCAACTGCCCAGATGTTAATTTTCCAAAGAGGTCCCACAATTTAAACTATGGTTTTTATTGAAGGGTATGTGGTAGATTGTGGTGGATTGCGGGCCCAAAGGTGGTCTGGATCCAAACCACCCTCAGCATCTCCCGCAATCACGTGCTTGAATGACATCAGATCACTGTGTCACCTCCACTCATCCCATCCAATACTCTCTCAACTCAGACCCCCCCGACCTTTCTGTTAAGCCCTAATATTGGCTCATTACCCCTTAATTGGGGCATATTATATTAGTAATGTTATTTTATTTATGTCGGCTTTAGGCCATTAGTTGTAATTATACCTCCTAGTCTCTTATATATACCAAGAGACATTTTCATTTTGAATCATCTTGTACTTGAACATTTAAGTGGGGTAAAAGGAGGTTTCCCCCTCGAAGAGGCTTATTATATGAAATTATCTCTTTTTCAAGGCGTTGAGTACTTTTTCTGAGGTTTTTCTATGCTAT
>SNQJ01S0163905.1:0-19612 GCA_010110895.2 Picea sitchensis | reverse complement strand
TTATTTATCCTTTAAAAATCTCTTAAACCACTTTGACTACTTTGACCTTTTGGGGCTTCTAGATGACATACAAGGGTCCTCCAACTTCGTAAGGCCATAACTCTCAAACCATGAGGAGTTATGTGACGTTCCACATACCACCATAAATGGTATGACATGTACTATCCATATAGAATAGTATTTTTGGAAAATATATCATAACTCATACTGTTACCCATCAAACAAACTTGGGTCCATTACCCAAGCCTGGGGTCTCCAACTTCTCGTGGCCATAATTCTCTAACCGTGAGGAGTTATGTTACATTCCACATACCACCGAAAATGGCATGACAAGAAATATCCATCTAGGATAGCTTCCCTGAAAAATTCACTATCCTTCATCTCATTATTCCATAATTAACCATGGGTTCTCTTACTCCGCAAAGCGTCTTCCCATGAGGGCTTTCACCATAAAGGGACCACTTTGGAGTTCATCCATATTTACTTCTTATTAACCATGAAAAAACAATAATGAGTCCTATTTACATCAAGCAATATTGGTTCCATTACCCAAACCTTTGTGCTATGGGGCTTTCTTCAAGGTTTGACATCAATGAAAAACAACCTTAATCAACAATATCCACCTTTGGCATTGATGGAAACACTCTGATGCAATAATGAAATCATATCACTCATGCTCCCCCTGAAACCATGCCTCTATCCTCTGCATCTGATAAATATGCTCCCCCTGGAACCATGCCTCTATCATCTGCATCTAATAAATCTCTCCCCCTTTGTCATCAATGGAAAATATATCTTTCCATCTGAGGCTTCTCTCCCTGACTGAACTATCCTCTTATGGTGCTTCCTCGTGTACATCTAAGACATATAAGATAAGCATTAAAAAATCATTCAAAAAGCATTCATTTTGTACTAGAAATAACTCCAAGTCTTTGGCGAATATATTCAAAGGCTTCCCATGGAAGTGGTTTTGTAAAGATGTCTACCACTTCTTATTTTGTTCCCACATACTCAACTCTGATGTTATTTTCTGCAACCTGTTCCCATAGAAAGCGGTACTTTATTGGAATGTGCTTCGTCTTGGAGTGAATCACCGAGTTTTTTGAGATACTGATGGCACTTGTATTATCACAATATATTGGAATGGGCTCATCATATTCAACTTGTATATCTGCCAAAGTTTGTTTCATCCAAAGAACCTATGTACAACATGTTACTGCTGCAATATACTCTGCCTCGGCTGTAAATAGAGATATTGATGATTGTTTCTTACTTATCCATGATACCAAAAGCTCACTTAAGTAGAACGTTGCTCCACTGGTGATTCATCGATCATCAATACAACCTACCCAATCTGCATCTGTGTAGGCAATAAGTGATAGATCGTTTCCTTTTGGATACCATAATCCAAACTCTTCTATTCCTTTGAGATATCTGAATATCCTCTTTACTTCTAATACATGTGATTCCTTTGGTGGTGATTGAAATCATGTCGCATGTTGAACTGCCTGCATTACATATGGTCTAGATTCTGTCACATATAGTAGGCTGCCAATCATTGACCTGTATTGCCTCTGATCTGTAGACTTCGAATCATCATCTTTGCTCAACTTACAACTAGTTTACATGGGAGTGACAACTAGTTTGCAATCTTCCATTCCGAACCTATTTAGCATTTCTCTGATATACTTGGTTTGAGAAATAAAAATTCCTTGGTTTCTTTGATGTATCTGAATTCCCAGAAACAAGGATAGTTCTCCAAGTAACGAAATTTCAAATTCATTATGCATGTCTTTTGCAAATTTCTGGCTTAACCTGTCAACATCACCACCAAAAATAATACCATCAACATAAACTTCAATTAATAAAATATTACCTTCACTTACATTGATGTAGAGGTTTCTATCTTCACTTCCTTTTTTGAACCCTTCCTGTTGCAGATACTTATCCAATCTGGAGTACCATGCTATAGGAGCCTGTTTTAGACCATACAAGGCCTTCTTTAATTTACACACATAGTCTGTGTTCTCTAACAACTGAAATCCTTCTGGTTGTTCAATGTAGACTTCTTCTGCAAGTTCTCTGTTCAAAAAAGATGATTTTACATCCATCTGATATACTTTAACATTTTTGGAGGATGCATAAGCGAAAGGAAAACAGATTGCTTCCATTCTGGTAACTAGGGCAAATGTCTATTCAAAGTCGATTCCTTCAATCTGTGCATATCCTTTACATACCAATCTAGCTTTGTTCCTTGTAACCTCTTCATCTTCATTCAATTTATTCCTGAAAACCCTTTTTGTGTCGATCACATGCTTATTCTTTGGTATTGGAACCAATTCCGAAGTGTCATTTCTCTCTATTTGATCCAATTCTTCATCCATGGCCTTATTCATAAATTCACCCTTGCCAACTTCTTCAAAACAGTTTGGTTCAATTGTAGATAAGAGTGCTAGGTGTGTTTTTTCTGGTGAACGTATTTTTCTTCTAGTCACAACTCTTGCATCTTTGTTTCCATTAATCTGATCTGAAGGATGATTCTTTTGTATTCATTTGCTAGGAGTCTTTGGAGATACTTGTTGAACTTTCTCTTCTTCTTCTGTCGAATTCTCTTCATCTTCATCTTCCTCTTCTACTTATTTTTCATCTTCTTCTTCAAAAAGTTGTTCCATTGATTTGTTTTCTTCTTCTTTTGATTATGGTATGCCTGTTTCATCAATTGTTACATTGATTCTTTCCACAACTTTGTTTAATATTAGATTGTAACACTTGTATGCGTTCCTTGTACTTGAGTAACCAACAAGTATTCTTTTGTCCACATGAGAGTCAAACTTTCCCATTCTACCATCTTCTCTTTTGATGTATCATTTTCTTCCAAAAACTCTTAAGTGCTTCACATTTGTTGGTCTTCCTTTCCATAGCTCATAGGGAGTTTTATCAGTGTTGTTTTTGAGCATTACTCTATTTTGAATGTGAATTGCTATATGCACTGCCTATGTCCAAAAAATATCTGTCAACTTTGAATCCATTATAGTTGTTCGAGCCATTTCTTATCCTGTGCTATTATTTATTTCAACAACTCCATTCTGTTGAGGTGTCCTAACGACAGATAATTGCATTTTTATTCCATGATTGCTGCAGTAGTCCATAAATTCCTTTGAGGTGAATTCTCCTCCATTATCCGATATTCAGCATTTGATTCTTGAATCCATCTCATTTTCAACCATTTCCTTGTAGATCTTGAAGTTTTTAAAAAATTCTGACTTGTTCTTAAGAAAGCAAACTACAGTTATTCTTGTATAATCATCAACTAGTAACATAAATTATCTCTCACCTTTTAAGCATTTTTTTTTAGTTGGTCTAATTAGATCAGTATGCACAATTTCTAGTGGTTTTGTTGTTGAATATTCATTTGATTTGAACCTAGTCTTTGTTTTCTTTCCTTGTTGTCAATGCTTGCATAAAGTGTTGGTTGGTTTCGTGATCTAGGGCATTTCTCTGACTGCTTCTCTTTTGCCGACTTTGACAAGGTTATCAAAATGCATGTGACCCATTCTTCTATGCCATAACCAACTTTCATCTTCCTTTCCTAGACAACACTTTTCAATTTCAATTTCGCTTAACACATATATGTTGCTTGAAGTTCTTGCAGCTGTAGTGACCAATTTCCCTGAACCTTCTTTTCTTATATCACACTTTTGTGAATCAAAAGTAACTTTATGACCTTGGTCACACATTTGACTCACACTTAATAGATTATGTTTCATTTCTTCTACTAGTAGAACATTTTCTTCCTTTTCATTCCTGTTCCCAATTCGGACTGTGCCTTTTCCAATGATTTTGGTTGAATCATCATTTCCGAAGGAGACTGATCCATCTCTTTCCTTTTGTAATGTAAGAAACTTGTCTATATCACCTGCCATGTGTTTTGAACATCCACTGTCAACATACCAACCACGTTTCTTCTGTTTAGCTTGTAGAGCGACTGTGCATTCGTCATTGCTATACTGATCTTACTTTCTTATCCATGTCATTTTTTGAGGTTCTTGTTTGTGACTCTATTGAGGTTCTTTAGGAGGGACTGTCATTCTGCACTTTTTGGCCATGTGTCCAAAAATGTTACATTTGTAACATTCCACTTCAGTGCTCAAAGATTCAAACCTGTTGTAACTTCTTCTCTTTGTTTCACTAGGTATTCTTCAATAACCCCTTTGTGTATGGCTCTCAAAGTAGTTAGTATTCCTATTGTTAGCTCTGCAATATACATCTTTATGTCCAAAATTATTACATGCATAACATAAGCCAAAACATATAGTCTGATACCTGGTAGTTGAAGATATTCTGAAAGGAGGTTCTCTTATGAATCCTTCTTCTTCTTGAGGTCTATCTATCTATTGTTGATTCTGAAATATGAATCTTCTCAGTGGAGGAGTGTCCCTGTAATCTTCCTTGTATATATTTTTATCCCCTTTGATTGTTTATGCAAATATTTTTGGATTTGTTTCTTACTCTGTTGTTTAGGAGCTTGATCCTTTTTCTGTCTGATTGTATCCAAGTCTATACTTGTCAAGATGAGATTTTTGACTGTTGATAATGTCATCTGGAACTTTTGAGCTATTCTGCATATTTTTCTTTTGAATATCCTTTCTTAGTGTGACAATCTCTGCTTCCAGGTTTCCAATGATCCTGTCATTTCCTTATATCTATTATTTGAGTGATTATTCAATTCTTTTATCTTCTTCTATTTGAACCTTCAATTTTGTGATCATTTGTTCTAGTTCTTCAGTGTCTTTTTTCTTATCTAGTTCTTCTTATAGTTTCTTGTTTTTCTTGTTTTCTCTTCTAATAACTTCTATGACACTCATTAACTATTATTGGAAGTCAACTTCTTCCTCTTCAATTTATTCTTCATATGATTCTTCATATTCTTCTTCGGAGTCTTCTTTATCAATGTCTTATACTGCCATGAATAGAACTCTCCCTATTTCACTGTCACTGACTTCATCTTCCTTTGATGATGAGATGTCTTCTTTGGTGAAAAATATTTTCTTGAAAACTTTATTTGAAGTTCTTTTACCTTTATATGTATGTCTGCCTTTTGAGTAACCTTCATCATTTCTCTTTTTCTTATGAGGACATTTGTTAGCAAAATGACCAATACCATCACAATTAAAACAAATTAAAGGAAGCTTGAAACTTACCTCTATACCTACAATTGATTCCCTTGTTCACTGTTTTGACGAATTTGGCCACTTCATCATCATCTTACGAGACGTTGTTGCTGCTGCTAAATTCTTCTTGTTCATTTTTCTTTTCTTTGATCTTTTTGGATTCTTTGAATGATCTTCTTCTACATCTAGATTTTCTGTTGAGTTCTCATCTCATATCTTGTGAAGATTCCATAGAGTTCATCCCATTCTTATTGAGTTTTAGATCCGATCTTTCTTCTAGTGTTGATATCTTAGGGTTGAATCTCATAGGAAGAAACCTTAGTACCCTTTAAACAATGTCTGATTCTTTGATTTCTTCTCCCAATCCTATGATTGCATTCATTGTTTTCATCGACTCGGAAGAAGCGGGGTTGCTATATCTTCATCTTCCTTCATTTTTGTTGTTCAAACTGACCTCGTAATTTTGAAGCTTTGATGCTTTGAATTTTGAATCTCCTTCATAAATATTTGACTTGTCCCAAATCTCTTTGCTTGATTTACAATGTGAAACTTTGGTGAATCTTGTATCCAGAGACCATTCAAAGTGAATTTTTGGCTTTGGAATTATTCTCCATAGAGTTTCTTTGCTTTGCCATTGTTGAGTTAGGCTAGCTGAATTATTATCCATCTACAATTGATTACTAGGCTTGAGGAGAATCCTTGTGCTGTATATATGTCTTCATCCTTATGCTCCAAAATCCCATACTTATTTCCCATCAGCTGTGGTATTCCATTTTACTCTGAGGTTGGTACTCTCCATGATCTACCTTTTAGTGGTTAAACTTATTTATGAAGGAACCTTCCTCGATTACCAATTGTTGGATTAATGAGAAAGGGGGTGAATCAATATGCTTATAATTATAATCTTTTTCTTCAATTGTTATATCAATGCGGTATTATCCAATATTAGGCGGTAAAGAAATAAACAATCGCACATACACAATACACCAGTGTTTTTCATGGAAACTAGCCCAAAGGGGAAGAAAACCACATAATGTTTTTTCTTGCCTTCGTCCCGAAGAATTACATTCATTGGAAGCACCAAATTTGCTTGAACAGGGTTTGGCATGGAAAGAGACTCCCAACTTACCCTGGTTTCTGGGGCTGCTTTGAAGGAAGCTCAAATCCCCAATTCTTTGGCTTCTGACGGAGGAGGATCCTGACCCTATGTTCTTCAACGCTACAAGTGGAAGGTGGCTACAACCACCTATCCTTTCCGCATCCAACCGTGAAGTAGAAATTAGAGATAGTGGAACCAGCGTCACACTATCCTTTGTGAGATATACCACTATAATTTTGTACACCAATAAATTTGAACCGTACATCAGCCCGGCCATCCCAACCTATTAGTACAGCAAATCAGCCTAGCCATAAACAAGTGCATCTACCATACACCAACCTGTAATCATCATGTACAATAAAACCGTCAACCATGTTGCCAAGTATGTACCAATCATGGGTCAAATATGAATCATCAATATTTACAAGCATCATCAACTATACATCTCATGTATGTGTCAACTCATCAACTACTTGTCTCAACCATGTACTCAACATGTAACTCAACCCAAAATCCTCATCGATTTCATCCTTCAAATATGATTTTTAGCTCTTTAATGAACTTTTGATTTGTATATGATCACATTCATGCAAAACTTCATTAACTTTAACCTGCAATAAAGAGACTAGCATTTTTCGTCAAACTTTCTTTGGTCTCACATGCCTAATTTTGGAATAGTCAACAAACCTAACTTGAGTAATCTTAACTTTTACTTGTAATGTATAAAGATATGCAAACTAATACACAATGATGTTCTTTAGTTTGTTTTATGCTATTCCTCCAAGTTTCACTACTTGGAACCTCGAGAAAAGGTTGTAGCAAAATGGCATACCTTGCTAAATTCTAGATTATTCTAGAAAGCGACCTTGAAGAGCGTGCCCCGCATTGAAGTGCCCTGCATTGAATATTTTCTGAATTGGTGTAAAAATGTTACACTACATACTATTTGTACCCTAACCCAAAATTTGGTCTTCTTGAATTTGGATGTTGTTATGAAGAAGTTATGGCGTTTTAGAAACCCTATTTTTACTGGTTTTAGGACTAGCCACAAGCCTATTTTCCACGCAGTTAATAACTCCCCAAATACAACGAACCACAAACTAAATGTTCTACCACAAAATGCTTGGATATTTTTTCTCAATTTCATAGAAATTTCGATTTTGAATCATTATAAAAATAGTTATAGAAAAATGGTGAGATATTGGGTAAATAACATGCAACAGAAAGCACCTTCAAAAGAATTTAGCCTTCCTTGTATTTCGGCCTTTTTTTTCTTCATCTTCACTCAAAATTCTGGTTTACATATCCTTGGTTCTCAGACACCTAAAGATATTGAATATGCGCAAGTGTGTGTTAAAATGAGAGCCTTGACTCTTATTTATGTGCTCTCCAAGTAGCTTCCTTGAAACATCTTCTAGGTCCTTGGCCGGTATTCCTTATTACGAGAGTTTAACCCTTCTAATTTCTCCATTAAAATTATTGTGGAAATAATTTATTTTTGTATAAATTTAGTTATAATACACTCATCACTTCCTTTATTATTTATCCTTTACAAAAATCTCTTCAACCACATTGACTACTTTGACCTTTTAGGCTGAGACATATGGGGTCCTCCAACCCGATGGAGCCATAACTCTCAAACCCGTGAGGAGTTATGTGATGTTCCACATACCACTTGAAATGGAATGACATGTACTATCCATATAGAATAGTATTATCTGAAAATATCATAACTCAATGTACTATCCATATAGAATAGTATTATCTGAAAATATATCATAACTCATACCATTACCCATCAAACAAACTTGGGTCCATTACCCAAACCTGGGGTCTCCAACTTCTCATGGCCATAACTCTTTAACTGTTAGGAGTTATGTTACATTCCACATACCACCAGAAATGGAATGACAAGCACTATCCATCTAGGATAGTTTCCCTGACAAATTCATTGTCCTTCATCTCATTATTCGAAAATTAATCATGGGTTCTCACTCCACAAAGCGTCTTCATGTGTGGGATTTCACCATAAGGGGACCACTTTGAAGTTGACCCATATTTACTTCTTATTAACCATGAAAAAACAATAATGAGTCATATTTACATCAAACAATATTGGTTCCATTACCCAAACCTTTGTGCTACAAGGTTTTGTTCAAGGGCTGACATCAATGACAAGCAACCTTAATCAACAGATATTTCATGGATCCAACTTGAGCGAATTAGTCAGTTTAAAGTCTGATAAAAGAGATAAAATTATTAGGATTATCCTAGACATACCTTTTCGATTAAAATCAAAGGAACATAAATATTTTTGCCTAATCTCATTTTGAAAATATGTTTTTAAGCTCTCAGAGTCAAGGTAAGTTTCTTTCTTCCTATGAAGACTAAGAAAGGATAAAGAAAATATGAAGAGGGTAGGAACTTGGGGATAGGTAAAATAACCAATTCAAGGATTCAGAGGATCTGACACAAAATATCCTAATACCACACAAGTTTGTGTCTTTAGTTCAGACTTCTTTTGAGTTTATTTATTTTTATTTTATTTTTATTTCAGAGATGGCTTTAAAATTTATTATCATGACACTTCAAGTTATAATTTTATACATTTCCGAGTCTCAGGTCAGGTGATAATATTATCAAGAGAAAAACTTCCTTCACATTCATTTCAATAGAACTTTTAAATTGACTTATAAGAAGGGTAGGGATTCATACCTTATTTTCCTTTTGAAATTTGAGCAAGGAAGATTATTTATTTATCACCAGTTTTAAGAGAAATCAAATGCTTGAGAGACGAGTGTCAAGTTTTTATTCATATTCATATCCTGTTTAACAAGGTCTATTCTGTGAGAGGAATAAAATGAAAAATTTCAGTAAATCGTGTAGAATAGAGATGATTTGGGATATCGAATTTTTGGTTTTAATGATATCAAGCAATCATAAATTTATTGAAAATATTTACAAAAGATGATCAACTGAGTCAGTTAATTTTCAAAAATAAAAGGACAATTGAAAATCAAAATGCCAATGTCAATCCAATCTGATATATACAATGGGAATCTAAAATATAAGTATTGCATGAAATGTTTTAAATAATTCCCATTGATAGGAGCATCAAGAATTTCTCCATCAAGATTTTCCATTGAGAATGAGTCTTTTCCCTCAACAAATGCAATTTTGAATGGTCCAAACCAGAGATGATCGAATTTTCCATGTTTCCCTGCATCTTCCTTTCTAGATTCCCATTTTAAAACTAAATCAACAAGAAGGAACTCCCTGTCTTTGTCTTTTTTATCAAAAATGGCTTTCATATTGTCTTGGTACTTTTCAAGCTTATCATCCACTTATTCTCTATTCTGCTAAACCTTGATGATTTGATTCATTCTTCTCATAACGTCATTTGTCTCTTCATTTGCATCCTTCTAGAGTTTCATCACAGGAAGAGAAATATTAATAGGAAGGATAATGCTGGTACCATAAAATAATTGGAAAAGAGACATACCTATAGGTTTTCTTGGTTCCAATTTAGATTTCAATCAAATATTTCTTGATTATAGTCATCAGAATCTTGTTAGATGATTCAACCAACCCATTCCCCTGAGGATAATAAGTTGTAGAATGACCTAAAACAATATTGTAGTTATGACATAAATTGATCATTGACATAGATTTAAAATCCTGAGCATTATCAGTGACTATTTTTCTAGGGCAACCGCATCTTGTTGGGAAGTTTTCTTCCAAAAATATTATTGCTACCGAATCCATAGCATTCCGAGTCAGAATGGATTCAACTCATTTTGTAAAGTAACTAGTAGCGGTTAAAATCCATCAATGTTGAGCACTTGATTGCGGATGAATTTATCCAATGAATTCTAGGCCCCATTGTTGAAAAGGAGCTTCATTTTTTAATGGAATTAAAGGTAAGGAAGGGAGATTTTTCTTACCAGTGAAAAATTGGCATGAATTACAAGATCTAACCCTAACATTTACATCTGTAAGTAAATTTTGCCAATAATATCATGCCATTAAAATCTTGTAAGTTGTTTCTCTCCAGGCATGATTTCCTCTGCATACTCCTTCATGAAATTCATCAATGACACCTTCTATTTCATATTCTATCAGGAAACATAACAAGAAACCCAGAGGGTCTTTCCAGTACATCTTTCCATCAACAATGCAATAATTAATTGCATGTAGTTTTAAATTTGTTTCTTTTTAAGGAGTCATGTCATTTGGGAATTGAAGAGTAAGGAGGTATGTAATAATATCACGGTACCAGGAAGAGGAAGAAAACATATCTTCAATTTGGATTATAGGTGCTTGATCGTCTATTTCCTCTATATCTAGAAGAAAAACACGTGATTCGAAGTTATTTATTCCTAGCACTCTGAAATTTGATTCGGCCAACAACCTTTCTATACCTTGACCTTTCACTAGCTTGGTTGGTTTCACTTCTAGATCAAACTCTTGAATTTTATCCAACCATCTACCTCTTCTCCCATCACTTTCTGGCTGAACCAAGATATCTTTAATTGCATTTGTTGGTACATGAGATATTATTTTGGAGTGCAAGACATATGTTCCTGAAATCTTTGAGAGCCTTCACCATTGCATAAGCTTGTTTTTCAAGAATATCATACCATAGATCTGCATCTCTGAGGCTTTTGATGAAAAATGCTATTGGTTGTTCGAATCCTTCTTAGTTCTTTTGAAGGAGCATTGTTGCAACAGTATGTTTAGAAGCGAAAGAGAAGATTAAGAATTATTTTGTATAGTCCGGACTTACCAATATTGGTGCTTCTCCTATAGATTTATTAACATGATCTAAATATTCTTTGGCCTCTGCAATCCATTTCACTTCATTGTCCTTTTTTAGCATATTTGCAATCAATTTGATTATTTCAACAAAGTTAGGAATAAATCTCCTCAAAAAATTGATCTTACCTAAAAACGATTGAATCTCTTTTCTATTTCTAGGAATATCAATCAGGTCAATAGCCTCAACTTCCTTAGGATCAATCTTGATTCCATCTTTTGAAACTATATGACCTAAAATTTTACCTTCTCGCATAACAAAGTGTGATTTTTGGGGGTTAAGAGACAAACCAAATTTTTTTCATTTTTCAAAAGTTTTCCTGAGGTGCATCAAATGTTCGGCATCCGAATTGGAAAAAAATGTCAAATCGTATAGATAAATAACAACAAACTTGTCTCTCTCACCGACAAACGTGATATCCATTGCTCGCTGGAAAGTTTCTCCTACATTCATTAAACCAAAATGCATTTTATCATACACAAAGGTCCCCCATGGAGTAGTAAACATGATCTTCTCCCTATCATCTTCATGAAGAATGAGCTGATTATATCCTAAGAAACCATCAATCATAGAAATTGTGGTATCCCCTACTACCTTTTCTAAAACAAGGTCCATCTTTGGGAGTAGGTAGTTATCTTTAAGAGAAGACCGATTTAAGTTCCTAAAATCAACCTAGAGTCTTATTTCATTGTTCTTCTTTCTAACAGGGATCAAATTGGCCGCCCATTCAGAGTATCTGAGGGGAATGATGATTTTTTCATCAAGGAGTTTTTTAACCTCCTTTTCTATTACTAGCAGAAGAATTGGATTTATCTGCCTAAGCTTCTACCTGAAATCTTTAATACCTTGTTTTAATGGAATCTTGTGTTCAATAACTAAAGTATAATAAGTTTTAATATCATCATAAGACCATGGAAAAAAATCTTTATACTGTCTAAGTAACTTAGTGTATTTACTCTTTACTTGTGTTGGAAGATATTTTGATATTTTGATCATTTTGGGATTTTCATTAGTTCCTACATTGTACCATTGAACTTCTTTGGGTTGAGGTCGCAAAGTAGACTTCAAAGGTATATAATCCTCGTCAAAAAACCTTTCTAAGAGGATCAAACCTCTGGGAATTTGATTGTTTTTAAGTAAGATCATGCGGTGATTTGCAATTTTATCTTGGAACTTCTCTAGGTTCTCTCCTTCTTGCATAATCCAAGCAGGATCATTCTGATTTTCTTGATCTATGTGGATATTATAAAACTCATCAACCATTTCCATGAATTATTTGATATGTTCATCATTTTGAAACACATTCCAGTGTTGGACATTGTTTGGAATCAAAGGTTTGTGTCTCATCTCAATATGGTATTTCAGCTTCAAAACAGTAGGTGGTATGAAAGTCACAGTAGTTGTGGCCAAATAATCAGCTTGTTGATTTTGCATTTTGGGAATAGAGTGAATATTAAAGGACAAGAATAAATTATCTATAATATCCCAGACACAATTTTTATACGATCATAATCTCAGATTCTTAGCTTGATATTGTTGTTTTATTTGTTTTACAATGAGCTCTGCATCACCATAAACTATCAGATGTTTGATTTTTAATTTTCTTACATCTTCTAATCCTAAAACTAAAGATTCATATTCATAGACATTATTGGTATAATCGACCTCCCATTGTAATCTACAATAGAAAGGAATAACATACTCACTGCCTGGTGCCATGAATAAAACTCAATCTACTACTCCTTTGCAGGATGAAGCACCATCGAAAAACATTTTCCACATCCCTTCTCTAACATTTATATTTTTCTTTGAAATTTATATTGTTTTATTTTATTCTTCTATACATTCTTCAAAATCGTCATCTATGGATAATATACAATTGCCTAAATATTGATCAGCAACATAGACTGGCTAGTTATTCCAATTTTGAGGGTTATTTACAGTATATGCCAATCTAGTTTCTCTGTACAGTCGAGTAAATTGTCCACCAAAAATTGGAATTATAGCATAGGTCATGTCTACTGAACTGATCCTCCTAGCTTGGCACCCCAAGATCTGGATAAAAGCATACCATATTTGGTAGGAACATAAAAAACAACCACATCCATAAGGATACTTTTCAAAGGAACCTAGTGAAGGTTTACAACTAGATCTTTAATCATACCCAGACACTTAACCTTTCTAGAATCAAACAAGTACAAATATTGATAAGTTCTGGTAATTTCAAGGCCTAATTTTTCCATGATAATATTAGGCATTAAATTATGCGAGGCTCCTGAGTCTAACATGCAATTATGAAGTAAATGATCGTGGATATTCAAAGTAATATAGAATGGAGCAACAAAATCCTTACTTCTTTCAATGTGTGGTCCGAACATGATTGTAGGTTTTTCATCCTGCAAATTGATAACATCAGCTCGACATTCAGCATTAGAAAAATGTATTGCTTTAGAGATTTGTTTTTTATAGAACGGGTTCCTATCAAGTTCAACCAGAGGCATTGGAATATTAATTTTATTAAGTTCATTCTCTAAATTTAAAGTCCCAATTGGTTTTTCAATTTCCCTAGTCTGAAGTTTAGCCTCTGTATTTTTTGGCTTCTTAGTTTGTGTTTCTTTCATTTCAACTTGGTTTTCTCGGGAAGATTGCGTCTCAGTTGATGGTTTTGTAACTATTGCCTCATTTGCACTGTTTCGTGATAAAATATTTTTCGGTGAAATATTTGTAGAACTTTTTTCTCTTGGCCTCAAATCATATTTATGTTGAAGCTCAGCCATTATTGAGTCAGCGAGACCTTTGTATGTAGATTCCCCCAGATTGTTTATGTTTTCCTTATTATTAAAAAAAGATTCCATATCTAAGGATTTCTCATAATCCTACTTAGGTAGGCGAGGCTCAAGATCATCATTGTTGAGGTTGTTTAGATCTTCCTCTAATTCCTCATAATCTTGCAACTCATCTCTCTGTATGAAATTATCAGTTTTAAACGGACCTTGAATCTTTTGATCCTCATTTTTTATTTTCCTTTGTTGTATCTGAGGATTAGGGTTTCTCCTGAATTGATTCCTAATGTATGGATTAGGTTTGGCTTTCTCTATTTCCATTTTGGAATTTTTTTCCGATAAATCTTTAATAATTTTTCCCATCTCATCCATTTTTTCCTCTGTAAACGTTCCAGATCCAGAGGTACCTATATGCTCTTTAAAACGTCTGGGTTCTCTTGTTTCCATATCAAATTTAGTTTTCAACTTCACGTATTCCATCATATTGGATTAAATCTCTATAACATCATCTTGCATCCCCGCTAAAGTAGTGGATATTTTTTATCTCAAAAGTAGAGCGAAATCAAAATCAAAATCCCCTGCAAAAGTGACTTTTGCAGCTAGTTGAGAAGGTTTAAATTCAGCTAGGATTTTGTGATAAAGGTTATTAAATATTTGGATAAATTCTAAGACTAATTCAGAAGTCTTATTTTTGAAGGCTCTGAATTCGGTTAAGTAATAAAGATGATCTTTTTTCTCGCCCCATTGCCTTAGGAAGGAAGTTTCCAAATCATTATATGATCGTATAGAACCTACCGGAAGTCCTCTGAACCAAGTTCTTACCTGTCCTTCAAAAGTATGAAATAATAGTATCATGTAAACATCTTCATGGTCAATGCCAATAATATCAACAAATTGATTTAAAAAAGGTATATTTTATGTTGTTGTTAGATCCCCTAGGGGTAAATCATGTAGAACAATAGGAAGAACTAAGGGAGCATACCTGGTGGTGACCTTGGAAAATATCCTAGGGGGTTGAGCTTTTCCACCAACCCTTGCACCTCTAGCACCTCTAGCACCAGCACCAGTACCTCCAACACTGACCATTGAAAGTCTAGGAGATGGAATTTGAGGGATAAATAGGAGATTTTCAAAAACTTCGAAAAGAATGATCTACTGATATTTCGACTACTTCGGGATGTTGTGAATGAAGTTCGGGAAAATGATCATGAGAAGTGAGAATATATAGATGAGGGGAAAAAGGAAAACTTGTGCTCGGCTTCTCAGGTTTACCTGATGTATAGATAGGAGAAGTAATGGGGGATGAATCTGAGTAAGGAAGACAATCTTCAAAAATTTTGAAAACAAAAACTTTTACTTCGGGAAGAGAAATAATTGATTGAGTATTAATGATAGTGGGGATTGAAATGGATCCTTAATTCTCATTGGTAAAAGTATCTATCCATGAAACAAGGATGGTCTGGTCAACCTCAAATTTTATTTAAGGAATAATTACCTCTAGAGTCTCAAGCTTAATTTCAGGTTTACTTGTTGATGCTTCTGCAGGATGAACTTGTTTAAAAATTTCTCTAAGAATTAGTTATTCAATGGGAATATTAACATTAACTGGCATAATTATAGCTTTATGGATCTTACCTGTCAATGTAGAAATTTTTCTGAGATATCCCTTTGGTTTCAACAATGTTTCGTGATCTGAAACTGCCATAGTCTTCTTTTCGTCTATGTTTTTCCTGGTATTCTTTTGACCGAATGCCATTTTTGTCTATGGTGGAATCACCAGGGGAAAGATAAATTAATCCTTATCCAAGTATTCAATCTTTGTTCACCATCAAAGACCAAAATTTACCTTTGTCGTTCTCTCAGGGAAAAATGATTTCATTTCTCTGTCCTCAACAATGGCGCCAAAAAGATGTTGTTCCTGAGATTGATTCTAAGGCTCAAATAATAATGTTAGGCATCAAAGGTTTCAAATAAAAAATCTTGTGAGTGTTTTCTTCTACCTTTAGTTTTCTCATAAATAATGTTTACATGAAATTAATGATAAGACAGTACAAAGGTCATATCCCATTATCTGAGTCACAATTATAATATCAAACGATGTAGAAAGATTCAAAAAACTATTAAACAAAGTTAGGTATTGATCAAAAATAAGTATCACCTTGTTTACAATAGAAGAACAGTAGAATATGCACCCTTGAACATGAGATAAAAATGTAGTAATTCACACAGATCACAGGTATTATTTTACTTGCAGTAATAACACAACAAAAATTGTTACTGAATGAACCACTCATATATTATGATCACAATAGATGTAGTACTAAATTGAAATCAAACACTCTTCAAGAATTCCAGAAAGAAATTCAGAGAAATGGAAACACAGAGGGAACATATAACTCAAATTGAACAAAACTTAGAATCTATGTCTGCACTTGTATTAATACTCAAAATAGTTTGTCTTTTACATTTAGAAAGAAGCACCCTTGAATAAATGTAAAATATATCTATTTATACAAAATTTGTCACAAATAAAAATCGTTGGACTTCCAACAATATATGAAAAAAAATAGAATACATCTGAATAAAATAACAACATGCAAATATTGTTGATTTTTGTTGGCGTTTCCTCTGTCTCTTTGCCTGCTTATAGATGTGATCATTTTCCTTTGATCTTTGAGCTAGGTACGCATGTCATTAAGGCCACCACAATAATTCAACTTATTGTCTTTTCCATTTGATATCGTTGCCATTTGTCACTTCGGATGCATTCACTAGCATACAGAATTGTGTTTGAAGACATGAGGGGAGATAATTAGATGAATAAATAATCTTTGTCTTTTTATGGGATGGATAACAGTTATAGGGAAGTGTAATTGTTCACGAAAAGAATGATGGGGGAACAAGATTCAAATAAGGAGGTGGGATGATTGGATGAAAGAATGTGGGTGGTAGGGACAGACACGGTAAGTGACAGTTGGAGGGTGAAAGGTAGAGTGGGTGGAGAAAGTGGATGATGTGCATGCTTTTTCATTTTCTCCCAGCTACACTCGCTTTTCCCTGTTCAATGCATTGGGTGCATTTGTCCATAAACACTACCATGAACCTTGAAGGCTCAATCCTTTCATTTAATTCAAAGGAAAACATCTTATTCTATATTTGAGGCAACTTCTTTTGGATCTTGTTCACTTCTTGGACTGTGACCTAATATATTAAACAGATTAACCAACCATTAATTGATTTTAAGAAAATTAATCTAGCTCATCTCTTGGATGGATTCTTGAGTATTTTCCTTGTTCGTTTAGGAGCTTTGTTGGTTCATTTATATTTTGATCTGCCCCAATGCTTCCACGATATTACTCCCTTCAAATTCAATCAACTTTTTATTTATTGAAGATAATGCCTCTAGGCAAGCCTCTTTTACATCTCTGGCAAGTTTCTTGCCTTCTTTCATATTTGTTTCTCAGTCTTTTAGGGCCATTTCACCTCTTACTTGTTTGGAATGAGAGAGAAGGGTAAGACCAGGGGAATTATCTTTATTCTTCCATATGAGAACCTCTTGAAACTTAGACTCGGATGTGCATGCCTATTTTTCCTTTACATAAATATTTTTTAGAAAAAAGGTCTACTGCCTGATAGCACTTATGAATAACATATTGTTTTTGATAGAGTTATTGTTGGGAAACTTCCATCCTCTCATTGATTTCTGATGCTTTTGTTTTGAAGGCTAAAATATCTATCGTTGTGTTCTCTGTTAGGGTCAACCTGGCCTATATATTCTCAATTAGCTCATCATGATGAGTGACCAAACCTTGGCTGGTCTGTGAACTCCGGTAGAGAAGTTCGAGGTTATCCTGTAACATCTTAATTTGATGTTGATGACTACACCTGATTTTCTCAATGTCCTGGTTCATCATGCTTCTAATAGTCTACTATGTGCTATATATCTCATTCTGCAATTTCTCTAACAAGAGGCATTTCTATCGTAGTTGTTCGGTTAAATTGTCCACTGACCATTGATTGGCAGTGGAAAAACCCCTAATGAACTTGCAACTTTTTTTGCAAACTCAGGACCATCTTGGTCTTTCCCATCATACACTAGTCTTTGTCTCTTAGTGATTACTCCATCCTTTTGGTGAGATTCTCTTTTCATGATAACTTTTCATTTCTTGTTGAAAAAGAAATCTGAGGGAAGCATCTCTTCAGGCAAGATAGGGGTAAGATCACCTACAAAAGTGAGTTCGGAACTAGGATTTCCGAAGCTAGTCTCTAAAGGGTTTAATGACGCAATGGGAGAAGTAATTTCCATGGAATGTTATTGTCCTGTTGTATTCGGGGTGCCGATAGAAGTAGTCAACATTGAATGAGGAACAACTTGTCCCAGATTCATGAACTCTTAGAACTAAGATAACACTTGTGGATCATTCAATCTTGACATCAGGGATGATTTTAAGCATGGAAATGTATTTTAAAATGTAGAAACCTTGGTGAATATTACTAATCCCTCACATGACAACTATAAATGTTTGGCGATATCTTTGTAAAAATATTCAAATTTCTAAAGGATTTTATATAGTTTGTATAAAAGTTTGGCGATTTCTAAGGTAAAATAATTTTATCCTATAGAATTTGGGCGAATCATTTTTAGAATAGCGAATCTTTTTTTGGGAAAAACCATGGAAAATTAGAGAATGAGCGAAATTTAGCCCCTAAAATCATTTATGCCTGACATTGATGTTCTTATTTCGTGAAATAAAACTTCCGGGCTTTTCGGGACTTCTTCAACTTTGTTCTTAGTGGAGGAACTTGGCTTAGATCCTGTAGGTCTAGCTTCCTGTGAAGGAGGTGTTGGTTTTGAATCTCCTTACAATATATTTGGTAAATTGTTTCATCTGTGTTTTTGAAAGTTGAGAAAACTAGCTTGATGGTCAAGAGGTAGAGTCTGGAATCTGCTTCAGAGTTCCTCATAAGATCTAACTCCCCTGAACATTGTTGGATTGCTGAGAGGAGGGATGAATCAATAATAGCATAATTATAATCATTTTTCTTCAAATGTTATATCAATGTATAATTATTATCCAATAATGAGCAGTAAGAAATAAACAATCACACACATACATAGTACCCTAGTGTTTTACGTGGAAACCCAAATCGGGAGAAAACCACAGAATGTTTTTTCTTATATGTCTTGAAGAATTACATTCATTGGAAGCACCAACTTCCTTTGTTTTCCAGCTGCAACAGGAAGGAGTCTCCAACCCCCTAGTTTCTTTGGCTACAACCTGAGGGAAGCTCCAACTCCCCAATTATCTGGCTACAACCAGAAGGAGGCTACAAACCCCAATGTTCCTTGGCTACAACCGGTAGGTGGCTAAAACCGCCCGTCCTTGCCCTGTCCTGCCACCCTGAAGTAGAAGTAGAATGATGGAACCACTATCACACTATCACTGTGAGATATACCATTGTAAACCTATACCAATAAATCTGAATCATGCATCAACCATGCATCAATTTGTACCTCAACCTATAATCAACCTGTACCATAAACAAGTGCATCAACCATGGACCAACCTGTAATCAACCTATACCATAAACAAGTGCATCCAACCATGTACCAATCATGTGTCAACTACTCATCAACTATCTCTCATCAATATGTACCAACATCATCAACTATACACCTCATGTATGTGCGCCAACTCATCAACTACTTGTCTCAACCATGTACTGAACATGTACCACAACC
>SNQJ01S0163904.1:6317-20868 GCA_010110895.2 Picea sitchensis | reverse complement strand
CCCCCCCCCCATTAAAGTCAAAATGGCAAGGGGGGTTCGGAATTCGCCTGAATGTCGTTGATCAAGGTGAATTGATCCTGACCGTTCTCAAGTTGCACGTTCGATTCTGGACCCCCCCCCCCACCGCTAAAGGCATAACAGTAAGGGGGCTCCGGAATGAAGCCTCAGCCATAGATCTGGGTGGGTGGACTTTTGTCATCCAGATCTGCTCGCCACTTACCCTAAGGCGCACTCATGCCCCAGCTTAAAGTTAGCGTCTCTTCCCCACATATGACGGTCATTATAGACCCTGATATTCCCCGAAGGAATCTCTTCCAATCATCGGGACTTAACCACATGCTAACATCTCGATATTTATAATTCGGGATTTATCAAGGCGAGAGCCCGACCTCTTTTCAACGGAACTCCTGAATCCTTGATTCTCGATTTCCCGATGCGGTTAATCGCTCGACACATAGCCTCCTTAAATCATATGGTCCAGATCTGTCTTAAGGTTCCCACCATGGAAAGTCCCGATCTCTTGTCACCAGGACTCCCGAGTTCGCGATTCCTAATTTCCCGAAATGGGAAATCTCACGACACGTGGCCTCCTTAAATCGGACGATCCAGATCTTATCTTGGGGTTTCCACAATGGAAAGTCTCAATATTTCATCACCAGAATTCCCGAGTTCGTGATTCTCGATTTCCTGAAATGGGAAATCTCACGACACGTGGCCTCCTTAAATCGAATAGTCCAGATCTTATCTCGGGGTTTCCACAATGGAAAGTCTCGATCTCTCATCACCAGAACTCTCGAGTTCTCGACTCCCGATTTCTTGAAATGGGAAAATCTTACGACACGTGGCCTCCTTTAATCGGACAACCCAAATCCATTTTGGAGCTTTCGCCCTTATTCATTGGGGGTTTAACCCTCAGGGATCTCCTGACAGATCCAACGGTTGTCGGGTTTTCCAGCCGAGATCTGACCGTTCAGACAGGTTCCTAACTTGCGCATTCTCCCACGACTTCTTAGACGGGGAAAATTCAATGGCCCAGATGTTCTCATGGACCCTGGGGATCTACGATCCCAATCTCTTCGCTATCCACGAAGGTACAAAAAGACAAGGTGGTAAGGAGTTTAACATCCTACTTTCTCCTACCAAATATAACGGTCATGAGTGACCACATATTTCCCGACGGGATCTCGTCTGTCGATCAACACCTATCAAGGTTAAGGTACTTATCCTTCCAGCTTCTTCTTCTTATCTGACGGTCGTGAGTGACCGCAGATCTCCCGACGGGATCTCGTCCGTCGATTCGATACTTATCAGGGATTTCTTAAGGCCTTGCACCTTCATGTCCTCCTTCCAGGTTCTTGATGATGTTTTCAAGGAGGGTATCTCTATGGGGAGGTTTACCCAGGGTAGTATCTACAGCAGATAAGGGTATCTCTCTCCCGAGAACCAGGCGTGAAGTCTGAATTAGATCAGTTTTCATATAAACAACAATTTAAGAGATCATAATCCATACGTAGTCTTTCCATATAAACATACAACTACCAGTACTGATCAAGACACCATACAGACATTCTTATAATGAAGTCATTCACGATTTCACAACTTATGATCATAAATGTCAGCATACATATATTTCAAGATGTCAAAGGAAAAACACTTATCAGAAAGTAGCACCAGGGGTCATACAACTGCTGAGAGGGGTACTCGTTTCCACCCAACCGTAGGCTCAGCGACTCCCAACGGATTTACCACTAGCCACCCCCGAGCTGAGACCACGATGTTGTGAGAATGCGTCTTTGTTTGCCAGTGACCAGGAGCAAAGGTTACTCTCCTCCCTCTCTGCTATCACTCACTCTGCATATCGCCATAGTTCTCTTACTCCCCTCACGTCTTCCCCCAATCGCTTCTCCCCCACACCTTATCCTCTTGCGAGGTTGTGTGTGGCACGATTTCCTCTCAGCATTCCTGCAATATAATTTATAATATCATTCACATTCATCGACCTTTTCCACAAGGTCCATTCACATCACATATTCACATTTCTGAGTTTGCCATAGTTCTTGGCCAGTCCAGTTATTTTTACAAACTGGGGGAAACAGGGTGTTACATTAGTCTTTTAAGGAAAATATTTTATAATATTCCCTTGGGGTTAAGCCCTCAAGCTTAGCCCTTTTTCCTAGCCTCATAGCCCCTTCCATTTCCTACCTAGTGAATCTTAGTCCCCCATAACTCTTTCTTCATGGTCGGTCTGCACGCAATGATGTATTTATATTAATTATTTGAGTATTGACCTATACAAAAATAGGCTCACTAGCCTTAGCATCTAGGCTCTCCGTCCTAATAAACACATAAGCCTCCCAGCTTATAAACACTTGGCTCACCAACCTATAAACATAATTACAATTCAGCAGGGCTCGGCCTTGGGGTATTACATTGGGGAACATATGCCTATGTTTGAATTACCTTTGGGTTAGCAAATTTTGATGCTACTTTCCAAAGATACATGGATCATGCATTCAATGATATGTTGGGAAGAACAATGGCATATTATCGAGATGATCTGACTGTTTATTCAAAAGTAAGAGAACATCATTTTAAACATCTCCAACAAATTTTTGAATGATGCAAATTATACATGATATCCCTCAAACCAAAATAGTGTCTCTTTGCAATTTGAAAAGGAAAATTATTGTGCCACATTGTAAATAAGGATGGGATATATATAGTTCCAGAGAGAGTCAAAGCCATAAGTGAATTGAATCCTCCTACAAATCAGAAAGTTGTCTAGTCTTTTTTTGGAAAGATAAACTTTGTTAGAAAATTTGTTATGGATTATACTTCAATTGTTAAGCCAATAAATTGAAGAAAGATCAAGCGTTTGAATGGAATGCTAAAGAAAAAAAGGATTTTTCAAATATGAAGTCAACAATCTCCATAGCCCCAATTCTGGTTAGCCCTAATTTTGACCAAAATTTCATTTTTTATTATTTTACTTCAGAAGAAACTATTACTATAGTATTGACCCAAAAGAGGGATTCAAAAGAAGTGTTGAAATACTTACTTCGACACCTAGGTATCTTGTTATCTATTGATTTACTTGTTGTAAATCAAATTAGATGCTCACAAAACAAAAATACAGTGTCGAAATATTCAACTCAAATAAAGATAGCAGAAGAAATACTAAAAACTAAATCATGCACACATAAACACCAATATTTTTGGGTAGGTACCCTTGGGAAAACCCCGAAGGGAAAACCAGTATTGAGATGATTTCATTGTGGCTCCTATAACAGGGATAGTGACCCATTGAGATCAATACAACTACAGACAAACCTAGAAAAGCATGTTATGTTGTACGACCCAGATTTGGCATGCTTTTCTAGGTGTACATGCCTTTCCTTAAGAAAACCCAAGTATGTGTGCTTGTCTCCATTGAAACTCACATACAAGACCTCAAGGAATGTATAGAAAACTCTATATGGCTTGACCCTTTCATGTGGCTTCTCTCTCTTGAAACCCACTTGTGACTACCTATGTTCTCTCTTCTCCTTAACATGATCTCTAGATGGAAGTCTTTCTCCACCTATTCAATATCCAGTTGAATCATAGTCCTTCTTGATCCAACCCTATGAGCAAAAGTACTTTGCTATGTATGAATGTGTCAAGTGTCTTCCTCCTTCACCTTAGCCTTGCTTTTATAAGATTGAGTTACGACCTAACCCTAATCTCCAATGTGATTGATGATTGATATCACTTCTCACCTCACTTGAGATCAATGGATATTATTTAATTCACTAATGCTAATTAAATCATTTATTTAAATAAAACTCAACTCCCTAATAAAAGGACTTTAATTTGATAATTCCTTTAATTAAAGTAAAGTCTTAAGGTAGAAGGAATTGGACAACTTCCACCCATATAGACACTTAAATCTATGCATAAATACTTGTATGATGTTATAAACATCAACAAGAAGACTATCCAATTTCTTTCATGAGTACGGGATTACAAGAATATGAATTAAAATATTCTAGACTTTGGAAAAACAAGCATTTTCCTTGGTCAAAGTTGTCTCTTTTTTTAGAACTTATATCCTCACTTCAAATCTAATTTATCATGTACCTATTGTGCCCAAAACAAATCCCCCTTTATTTTTGAAAAAATGAAGGGGGGATCACTAAACATTGATACTATTCCCTATCAAGTCTTGGTTTTGGGTCCTATATTTGAATATATGACTCTTTTTTATGATGGTATTATTGTCCTCTTCACTCCCTTTGGCTTTGATTGATTTTATTTAACAGTAGGATATCATTTCCTTATGTATGGCTCAATTCATGACTCATGGTTTCTTGATGATATTTGTTTCTCCATCTGCCTATTTAATATATCCTAAGGTTGGTTCAATCTATTGATGTTTAAACTTGTTTTTACCTTGCTTGGTTTCCTTGAATTATTATTTTTGTTCTATCTTGAGATCAAACAAGAGTTGGTAAAGGTAATATTCCAACTGTGAGAACATTCAAAATACATTTAAAACATTAGTACATAAGCAGTGGTAACAACATGGTTTGTTGAGAATGAATTTTTCCTATGATGGTTTCATGGCCCTCACCTCTGGTTACCATAGCAATACTCTTATGGTTCAAAATGTTGCATATATCCTCATGCATGTTGATTCGGATTTATGAGAGGAACGAAATGAAAACACAAATCTATAATATTAACACAAAGATACAGTAAATAATAACAGAGATACAGTAAAACTTGACTTATATTAAATAAGAAATATGTTGAAACTGTAAAAATACAAACTGAAACAAGCTTGCTAGAATGATGGCAGCTTATCTTTGAGAAGAGATATGACGGCTACACTCATTCGCAAGAAGATTAGTACAATGAGGCTCCAAAGGAATTTTTACATCAAAGATGAATGCCAAAACCCTAGACATCCAAAAACATAACCCTAGGAGATGAAGCGCCAAAAGTCATGTGGGCCCCGTTGGGGTAAGTTGGTACATCAACTTTTCGAGGTCGTAACTTTTGCATACAATCTTTGTTTTAGGCGCACGATATCTCATTGGAAAATTCTATCCGAGAAATACATATTATGTCATCACACTTTGACTTTGTCCATGTTGTGACTATGGAGGACCCAAAAAACATTGTTTAGGGCCTCAAAACGGCCTGGAAGTTTAGGACTTAAAAATCTAGAAAAAAACTTCCAAGATAAAAAAAAAATGTAACTTCCAAGATGAAAGTTGTATGTGAGCCAGCTGGAAGAGGTGGGTGGCCAATGATATCCACCTGGATCAATCCTCCCTCCTTAGGAATTAATGGTATCCATTCTGTTGAGTTCCCCCATCACATGAGGAAACTTCTATTGAATTTGGCCCCGGGTGAGCCACTTGCCTTGGTGCAGGACTTGCCTCGCTTTGACAACTCGATAAAGTTGAAGCTTCTATTGGCGAGTGCCCTTGACCTATGTTTCCATGATCTAATCAATGGATTATTTTTCCATGCATTTAGGGTTGATCTATGCCGGTGTCAACTATTCTACTATCTCATACATGTCCAATAAAGGTGGAAAGTATGGTCGAAGGAGGTCCACATTAAACACTGGGTGCAAGCGAACGAAGGGGGGAATGTTGAGCTCAAAATCATTGTCACCCACTGCCTTGGTGATGGTGTAAGGTCCATAGCAGAGTGGATGAAGCTTCCTATGGGGTCCTGTAAGGTGCTCTTTCTGCAAGTGAATCCAAACTTTATCTCCCACCTGAAACTTGTGTGACACCCAATGTTGATCATGGCGTTGCTTGTACTTCGCATTGTGATCCAGGTGGATATTGGTGGCCACCCGTCTATTCCACTTGGACCCCCACCAATGATTCTTTCAGTTTTACAGTTTCCTTAGTTGTAGCACAATTTACTTTTTTTGGCAGTTTTTTGGGTCCTAAACTTCTGGATCCGTTTTGAGGCCCTAAACGACATTTTTTGGGCATCAACCAATTGGCRAATATCGTCATGATATTTATTGTCAACAATTGTAGTCCTCAGATAGATATTTCTAACGATATATCATATGCGTCAAAYGTAGATTACCGTCATGATATTCGTTGTCAATAGTTTTATTCCTCGGATAGATCTTTATAATKATGTATCATATACGTCAAACGGAGATAGTATGCCAAAGTTACGACCACGGGAAATTGATGTACCAATTTACCCTGACGAGGYCCATATTCTGGTGTTTCYTCTCCTAGGGTTAGGTTTTTTTGGATGTTTAGGGTTTTCATTGTTTCTCAATAATATATAGGCCTTTGAGCCTCATTGCAACACAGAGTTYAGAGGCCTATAGCCGCCACATCTCTTCTCAGAGATAAGCTATCAGCGCCCTAGCTAGTTTATTTCTATTATGTTTGTAAAAAAAAATTAGTTCTTTGATATTAATGAAATGAAGTGTTATTTTCATTGCACCTTTGTATTCATGGTTATTTGTGTATTCTGTTTCATTCCTGCATAAATCCGGATCACATTGGACTTCTGCAAAATATCCTAAACCTGTTGGAAGATGTGTTGGATTTGTTCAATGAACTGGGTGGCTTTGTCGGCTTCAGTTTGCACGTGGTATGATTCGACCTATGTGGACGCAAGGGGTAGTACAACATACATGGGGCCCAATGGTTGAAATCTCATCCCCACTTGAAAGGGGTTGTGGTCAGTTGAGATATGTATGGCTCTGTTGTAATTGTGTTGAACATAGGGAATACTCTCATCCCATGTGCGCGGGTGCATGGAATTGTACATGCGTAAAATATGCACGATCATCTTGTTGATTACCTCAGTTTGGCCATCCATTTAAGGGTGGAAGTCTATGGATTTGGTGAGCTCTGTGTCCAGCCATGACCAGAGGCTTGACCAAAATGTGTTGAGGAACTAGTTGTCTCGATCAGAGATGATGGTTTGTGGTATCCCAAAATGTACCCACACTCATTCGAACAAGATCTTGGCAATGGCCTCTATTGTGATGCTCTTCTTGCAAGAGACCATAATCGTCGTCTTGGAAAATCAATCAACAACCATGAAAACAAGGCCATTTCCCTGCTTGGTTAAAGGAAGGCCCAACATGTAGTCCATTGAGATGGATTCCCAGGGCCTTTCGAGAGTAGGTAGAGGGGTGTACATGCCTTGTTTCTTAATGGTCGGTTTTCCAATGGCCCAGGCCATGCAAGAAATGATATACTTTCTAACATCCTATCATATTTTTGGCCAATAGAAATGTTGTTGCATCACTGCCACTGTCTTATCTACACTGAAGTGTCCTGCCACCCGACTATAGTGAGATTCCCAAATCATCTTTTATCGCTCGCCTGATAGAACACATAGATGACCTAGATGGCACAACAACTCATCCTATAGATGAAAATCAGTGAAAGTTGTGTTTGTACCCAACATCTGGTAGGTAGTGGCGAAGTCGGGATCTCCCTCATAGATTTGGGGCCATCTGGAGGTCTCATGTCTGTGGCACTATAGCACTGTGATTAGTGTGGAAACTGGAGGTTGGTTGAGGCAGTCAACAATGCGATTGGTGCTCATTATCTTATACTTGATGTTGAGATGGAACTGTTGCAAGTATGTGGACCACTTCTAATGGCAGTCATTCTGTATTTTGCCTTGTGTCTGCATGAACTGCAAAGGCTTATGATCAGTGTGGATGATTGTCTCCTTCCCGAGAATGTAATCCCTCCGCTCGTGGAAGGCTTGTACAATGGAGTAGATTTATTTTTCGTAAGTGGGGTACTTACAGAAAGTATCTGATAACATCTCACTATGATAGGCCACGGGATGTCCATGCTGAGTGAGAACTGCACCCACAACATAATCTAAAGAATTTGTCTCAATATCAAAAGGTTGTTGCAGGTTAGGTAATGAACAAACCGAGGTTGAGCACAAGCGTTTCTTCAAATCATCGAACACTTTTTGTTGTGAATGGCCTTGGAAAAAAAATTCCTTGCCATCGCCCCTGGTGTTATCACATAGGGTTGTCAAGAGTCATGTGGTTCTGTTGTGAATACCTAAGTTTGTATTCTTTCCATGTCTTTATCTCTTTTGCAGGCTATGTCTTAAAGTTTTCCCTTTGACTAGTAAAGTCGGTCTTGTTTGCCCCTTTTTGTTTAAAAGACCTAGTTTTCCTTGATGTCTTACCTGAAAAAGTCTTGGCCTAAAGCATTTATGTTTTCCTCTAAAGATGAACACCGATCTCCTTTTGTTTCAATCACTCGTCCTATTGTTTTCCCAAGCCCATATCCAGTCATCCAAGTCTTTGTTTACACAGGCCATAGCAGCAGGCTCAAAGAGAAACACTAAGAGTGGTCTGTTCTAGACCTGAATCAAGAAAAAAGTCAGGTTCAGCTTTCAACGGTGGGAATTCCATGTGGAGTTCAAATTAGCGGCTCGTGGGCATTCGAGATCTTAAAGTTGCGCGAAGTGTAGCGCCAAGGAAAAAGGCCCAAAGAGAGTGTGAGTCGTTGATGTTTAAATGGACAGGTGGCAGTTGATCCAAGTGTTCAGGGAAATAATATTCGGGAGTTTCAAAGTGAGAAGTGTGTGGAATTCCCAAAGAGTCGAAGCCTGAATTCCTAAAATAATCTGAGCCATCAAAATTTGAGGACGCGTGGAGGCAGATCCCTCGCTTCAGAGTTCTGCGCTCCGGAGAATTGTGGGAGTTAAACATTGCAAAGTGCCGAATTGGCCAAAGGCCAAAGGCCCAAAGTCCTAAAGGCCCGAAGTCTTGAAGGCCCGAAGTCCCAAAGGCCCGAAATAGATCTAAGTCGTTGATCAGCAAGAGCCACACGTCATCAAATCTGTCACTCCAGGAGTTTTACTTCAGGATTTTTAAAATGAGAAACATTGCAAAGTCCTGAAGCACCCAAAGAGAATCTGAGTCGTCGATCAGTAGGAGCCACACATATTCAGATCCTTCGCTCCAGATAAAAGCAGCAAAAGAAAAATGGAGTTTGAGAATTGAAATTCTTGAAGGCTGATCCGCAAAGAAAATCTTGGTCGTTGTTTTGAAGGGGAAGATCTAATCCATCAATCTAAAAAGCGCCAAAGCTAAGCCGTTAATCAGAAGGCCTAATATTAGATCAAAAATCAATAGTCACGCCAAATTGTGGGGTCGGAAGGTGCACACATTTTAAAATCTCAGGGGCAGGCCGCAATCGGAATCGTGGTTTTTAGAAAGCGACGCATGGTAGATCATGGTGAATTACAGGGACAAAAGTGGTTTGCGTTTAGACCACCCTTGGTAGTGCCTGAAATTGCGTAGGGTCATGGCCCTAGGTCACATTGAATATGGAGCGATGGAGAGGATCTACACCAAAGGCCGAAAGCGCCCATATTTGGTCACAGAAGAAGATCTATTTGGCCTCGAGGCATCAAGATTGACTCGAGGAAGTCATGGGCACCGCCTGGAACATTCATGGGTGTCAGGCCTCGTCCTGATCCCGAAAACGGTAGTTAGTGGAAATGGGGGTGATGGTTGAGACCTCGTCTCACCCCATAAATGGAATGCATGGAGAGAAGGTTCGTGGGGGCCGATTGTCAGTCCAAATCTCCTTGGTGGATGGATTTTCTTGTAGAGCCCGCACTGAGTCGGGCTCGCGTACGACGTAAGAAGGCATGCATAGTCTGACAGAGCAGGCGTCGACTGAAAAATTTGAATGCAATGGTCCAATCACATTCCTGGTGGTTGCAACATTTTTAGTATATATAGGAAGTTTTGATATTTTGTTAAGATCGAATGGTTGAGCTAGGCTCCCTGCTATTGTAATTCATTTTTTATGAAGAAMATTGGTTCTATGGTTATGTATTTGTTTTTGAGACRTCTTGGTTAATCTAAGTCAGGTTTCTTACTCCATCTTATTTGCCTCTGATACTAAGAGATTTCATTAATGATTGATTCACATGGATTGTTGTAATTGTATTATGATGAATGTTTGATTATAGTGTTGTTATAATTTCTTTCAATTTCTTTGAGGTTTGAATTCAAGAGGATCTTGTGTTTAAGTTTTTCCTCCTTAGGTTGTTGGAAGACCTGATTTCCACGGCATACCTCTACACTCTCCTCACCAAATTCTTCCCTCTATTCACCCTTACTCCAACTTACTGACTGAAGTTGATTCCAGACCTCAATTGCTTATGCATGCTAGTCCATAATTCTGAGTTAGAATGTTATTATCATTGATTCCTCTCCATTTGATCACCTAAAACTCATTTACATTTACTGTATAAACTTATGGGTATTGGGCTTACCTTTTATGCAATTTGAGGGTGACTTCTAGTGCTAAGACCTAGTAACTTGACTAAGTGCCCATGCAATGTGGGAGAATCCCAACACGAACCAGCAATAGAAATTGGAATGGCCTAAGAATATTTGAAGCTCAGTGAGTGTGGTCGGGGTTGGACACTCACAAATGACATGGATCTTGGTTGGATTGACATGCACCCCATGCTCATCAATAATGTATCCTAGGTACTGAACCATGTTCATGCCGAATGATCATTTTTCCAAATTTGCATATAGCTTGTGGTGTCACAAAGTGTATACAACCTATTGAATGTGTTGCAAGTGTTCAGCCCAATTCTTGATGAAAATGAGGATGTCATCCAAATACACCACCACAAAATAATTGGTGAAAGGCCACAAGATATCGTCCATCATCCTCATGAAATTTGTTGGGGCATTTGTCAAGCCAAAGGGAATGACCAACCATTCAAAAATATCTTATTTGGACTTGAAGGCAGTCTTCCATACATCACTCTGCTCTATTGGGACTTGGTGGTAGCCAAACTTCAGATCAATATTATTGAAGTATTTTTCCCCCTCGAGTTGGTCCAGGAGATTGTCAATTCGGGGAATTAGGTACCGGTTCTTGACTGTGATTGTATTTAGGGACAGTAATCAATGCAGATTCGCTAGGACCCCTCTTTCTTTTACACAATCACGATTGGGTTTCCACAAGGTGATGAGATTGGGCAGATGTGCCCCTTTTTTAGCAGCTCTTGGATATCGTGCTTGATTTCCTCATTTTCTGACAGAGAGTGGCGATAGACTAGCCCATTGGGTAGCGGTGCGTAGGGTTTCAGATCGAGTGAATGCTTGACATGACAGTACAGAGGTAACCTAGTGGGTGAGGAGAATATTTATTTGTATTCCTCCATGACCTTATCCACCTACTTCTACTGCGTGGAGAGACCTATCACGGAGGCCATGGATGTGGTTGCAACCTTCTGTTCACTTTGAGCATGAATCACGAAGAAGAAAAACTTCTTGATCTGAGAGATGACCTTCTTTCATTACTTGGCAGAGATTAAGGAAATGGTAGTAGATGGGACTACCTCTGGTATCCTATATAATTTCCTATCCAAAGTAATAATGACACTACAAGGCCTAGACTCATATACAACATGACATTTCCATACATAGGTTTGGCCCAAAATAACATCACAAATTTAAAGGGGGGAAACATCACACAATACCTCATCTTTGAACGACTTGATTTCATAGGTCAAGAAACACTATTGACTGACGCGAAGATCGCTCCCTTGGTGGAGCCATCCAATGGTGTACAATTGTGGGTGTGGTGATGTCGATAAGGCCAAGAACTTGACAATCTCTGCTGAGATGAGGTTCTTATGGATACCACTATCAATATGAAGTGAAAAGGAGTACCCTTCACCCACATCTGTGAATGAAAGAGGTGCTCACCTTCCTCATGTTCATCAGATTCGTCGGGTTAGACCTTGGTGGTGGTAGCAACTGTGGCACTGGGTTTTGCATCAATGATTTGTCTCCCTTTTTCTGGTTCTGACTCAGATTTAGAGCCTACATATGATTCATAGGATTTCACCTCAACCACCAATGACTACTTTGAGCGACATTCAACGGTGTTATGCCAGGAGCTCTTATGGAACTCGCACCATTTCCCAATTTCTTTCTTTGTCTTCCCATTGTCCTTTTTTGTTTTTTGTTTGGAATGGTTGTCTTGAGGTTGTCCATCCTTTCTCTACCCTTTTTTCTGTGGGTTGGGGCTTCCTTTTCCTTGCTTCTACTATGAGGGGTTTGCAGAACCAAACTATCGTGTCTTCTGTTTAAGCTTCTGCTCGATTTTGACAGCATATCAATAGGTCGCACCCAAGGACGAAATGTCCATAAAATCCATTTATGTCTGGATGTATCTATGCAGACCATCGCGTTACTTGAGCACCATATGTCACTCAAATTCTTTGATACCCAGCTTGGTGTGCAAGGAATGGAAGACATTGGTGAACTCTGGCACTATTTGATCCCTTTCCTGGCGTAGTGTGGTTCTTCTTGTATATAAGTCATCATAACTTCCAACARAGTAGTATTGTTCCTTAATAGAATCCCTRCAAGAACCCCAAGTGGGCTCAACTACAAGTAATGTAGATCTATTTGTTTCCTTTTGCTCATAGAAAGTCTCCCACCAATATTTGACATGGGGGACGACCTTGACGAGTGCAAATGTAATATTTTCTCTATCAGAAAAGTTGTGGACAAAAAAATACCCTTCTAGAATGTTTAATCATTTGTCTATAGCATCCACATCTATTTGACCTTCAAATATAGGAATATCAAAGTTGATTTGTACCTTGAAGGGGGTGGATCCTCCACTTGAGGTAGATGTGTCGCATGTTGGCAATCGTCGAAATATTTGCGCAAATTTATACATCATCTCGTTCCTTTGTCACGAGAGAGATTCCTCAAGCAACAGTTTAAAGGGATCTCATGCCCCATCATCCCTCTTTTCTTCCCCCATGGGTGTTCATCGAGTTCGGCAAGGCTGATCTTGCAAGGGCTCAACTGGTTTGAGTCCCAACATCTTATACCCTAACCTCGTTGGGGACATGCACAGAGAAACAAATGAAGAGTAGACCACTCGGACACCACTGATCCGTATTTATGAGAAAAATGAAATGAAAACACAGATCTATAATATTAACATAGAGATATAGTGAATAATAATAGAGCTACAATAAAACTTGACTTCTATTAAATAAGAAATATGTTGAAATTGTAAAAATACAGACTGAAACAAGCTTGCTAGAATGGTGGCAGCTTATCTCTGAGAAGAGACGTGACACCTACGCTCATTCGCAAGAAGATGAGTACAATGAGGCTCAAAAGGAATTTTTACATCAAACATGAATGCCAAAACCCTAGACATCCAAAAACCTAACCCTAGGAGATGAAGCGCCAAAATTATGTGGGCCCCGTTGGGGTAAGTTGGTACATCAACTTCCTAGGGTCGTAACTTTTGCATACGATCTCCAATTTTAGGTGCACGATAGCCTGTTGGAAAGGTCTATCCAAGTACTACACATTATGTCATCACACTATGAATCCATCTATAATGTGATTGTGGTTGGCCCAAAAAATGTTGTTTAGGGCCTCAAAATGGCCCCAGAAGTTTAGGACATGAAAAGCTGGAAACAAACTGTCAAGATAAAAAAAAATGTAACTACCAAGATTAAAGTTGTATGTGAGCCAGCTAGAAGTGGTGGGTGGCCACCGATATCCACCTGGATCACATGTTGTTTAGATGCTTATAGATCTCAAAACCAATCACTATATATGCATATTGTAAATGATTTTGGTTCTAAAAGGGAAGGTCATTTTTCCTAGCCCTGTGAACCATCAAAATTCTAGAAGATGTCTTCGATAAATCCACTAACAAGGGTGTGATGTAAAGGTGAAGGGAAAACTTTTGAATCCCCTTGGAGGCCTCTATGAAATTTGGGTTTTACCTTCCTATCCTTTCCAATGTTGAGGACAACCAACTCTACTAATACTTGAGTGTTCATCAAGAAGGCTACATTCATTGCTTTGCGATAAGGAACTTTGAGGGAAATTGCAACAAAAAATGTACCCAAAATCTTCCTACAACACATAGTCACAATGCCCAAAACAAGCAAACCCCAAGATGTGCTTCCCATGGATCGTTGTTACAGTAATCTTCAAACCATTGGATGCAAAACATAGTGGCAACAACAAGCCCAATATGAAATCTTCATTCTTTCCAATAAGCATCCTTACAAATGGGCCATGTTTCAAAATTGTCGATTGAAACACAAAATATTTCCACATGATTCAATTTTGAGGTCACCAAAGATGAGATCTTCAATCACAACTACTCTGTTAGTTTGATAATCCCCTTCTTGCCTTGTCCTATATGTCCATTCTTCACAAAAAATCTTCAATGACCGCTACCAATCTAGTGTGATGATCCACTACTTGTCACATCCTAAATGTCCATTCCCCAATTAATATCCCCAATCCCCTTCACCCTTTTTGGGGTATACTAGTTACACATATAAACTAATATATATGTAGTTTTTACCAAACAACCTATCGACATAGAAACTAGGGACCATTTAAGAGTGAAACTTCATGTACTATGAAGTGGTGAGAAAATTACTCCCTAGAAGAGGGTGGACTCCATGGGGAAGTTAGTTGTAAGGAACCAAATTT
>SNQJ01S0163903.1:21286-31437 GCA_010110895.2 Picea sitchensis | reverse complement strand
CCCCCCTTAAAGGTACAAATCAACTTAGATATTCCTATATTTGAAGGTCAGATAGAAACAAATGTTGTAGACAAGTGGTTGAATCTACTAGAAGGGTATTTGTTTGTCCATAACTTTTCGAATACAGAAAATATTACTTTTGCTCTCCTCAAAGCCGTTCCCCATGTCAAAGATTGGTGGGAAATTTTTTGTGAGCAAAAGTAAATAGAGTAACCCTCATTATTTACAATTGCGGTCACCTGGGAATCCTTCATGGATTCTATTAAGGAACAATACTACCTTGTTGGAAGTTATGATGACTTGTATACCAAATGGACCACATTGCGGCAAGAAAGAGACCAAGCAGTGCCAGAGTTCACAAACATCTTCCATACCTTGCACACTAAGCTGGGTATCAAATATTCGAAGCGACATATAGTGCTCAAGTATCACATTTCTATGCATAGATACATCCAAACCGAAATGGAATTTCTGGACATCTCGTCCTTGGGTGCGGCTTACCGATATGCCGTCAAAATTGAGCAGGAGCTCTAAAAAAAGACACGACAATTTGGGTCTGGGAAACCCTCACACAAAAATCCAGGAAAGGGTGGCCCCAACCCACAGAACAAGGGACAGAGAAAATATGGACAGTATTAGGACAACTAGTCCAAGTCACAAGCAAATAAGGACACTAGAAAGATAAAGAAAGATACCAAGAAGTGGTGTGACTTCCATAAGAGCCCTTGGCATGAAACTGTTGATTTCCGCTCAAAGAAGTTGTTGGTGGCCTAAGTGAAAGCCTCTGAATTAGATGAGGGTTCTCACTACGAGTCAGAACCATAAAGGAGAATACATATCATTGACACAAAACCGAGTGCCACCGTGGCTACCACCAAGCTCCAGCCTGGTGAATCAAACAAGCCAGAAGAAGGCGATCGCCTCTTCAATTCATAGATGTGGGTAAAAGGCACTCCACTGCAATTCATCATTGATAATAGTAGCCAAAAGAACCTCATCTCAGAAGAGTTCATCAAGTGACTGGCCCTCCCGACAATGCCACACCCACAACCCTACACCATTGAATGGCTCTGCCAAGGAAGCGATCTCCGCGTCATCCAACAGTGTCGATTGTCGTACGACGTCAAGCCCTTCAAAGACGAGGAATTTTGTGATGTTTCTCCTTTCGAAGTTTGTAATGTTATTTTGGGCCAACCTTATTTATGGAAATGTCATGTTTTATATGAGTCTAGGCCTTGTAGTGTTATTATTACTTTGAACAAGAAATTGTACAGGATACCTGAGGTAGTCCCTCTTAGTGATATTTCCTTGATCTCTGCGAAGCAATGCAAGAAGGTCATCTCTCAGACCGATACATTTTTCTTCTTTGTGATTCTCTATTAGAGTGAGCGAAAGATCGCAGCCACATCCAGGGCCTCCATGGCCGATATCTACACACAACAAAAGGAAGTGGATAAGGTCGTGGAAGAATACTCATATATCTTATCCTCTCCTACCGGGGTACCTCTGCACTGCCAGGTCAAGCATCCCATCGATCTAACCCCAGGCGCACAGCTACCCAATGGGCCAGTCTACCATTGCTCTCTATTAGAAAACGAGGAGATCAAGAGGGATATCCAAGAACTGATACACAAGGGGCACATCCATCCCAACTCATTGCCTTGTGGGAGCCCAATCGTGCTGGTTGTTGGGACTCAGAAATGTCATATTTTCATCCACCTTTCCCTTCGTCATTCTTCACATTTCATCTCCCCATTAACCTTTCATGATATCATTTTCGTAAATATATTTGGGTTTCATATTATTATTTTCCATTTTATTCATTTTAGTATTAAAAAGGAATTTATGATTAAATATTAGAAAGTCAACATGTTTTTCATATATATCTAAAAAATGTGTGAGCTTTGTAATGTGTAGGAGTTAATACAAACAGAATTCTCGAATATCTCCTCCACCATTTCAAGGAGATAGTTATTCAAAGCCTATTCCAAGGAGAAGATCATGGAGATTTGGTTGGAATATTTTATCCAAGATATATGAGAGATATGTGTGAGGATTTGAAGGGATCATATTTTGTAATAATGGGGAAGTAGTTGAGAGAATAGTGGATCTGTAATTATGAGATGGTTATCTTATCTTGCATGTAGCTGCTAACGTAGCTAACCCATCTGCTAAAATGTTCTGTCCCTTGGGCATCACCTGCAAATCGATTTCTGTGAAACATTGAAGGGAATCCAAAACAACATTCCTATAAGCTCTAAGCATGGGATGTTTTGCTACATACTCACCTTTAATTTGTTTGATGATTAATTCAGAATCACCTCTTACCATGATTTGTTTGGCACCAACCTTCTTTAGTAGTTTAAGACCGAGCATCAAAGCTTCGTACTCAGCTATGTTGTTAGTGCATTGAAAATTTAGTTTGTAAGAATGACTCTCTGAATACCTTGTTTTGTTATTGTGCAACCAAAATCCTACTCCAACTCCCTCTTTTCTCACATCCCCATCAAAGTCCATGCTCCAGAACTCTGCTGGAAGTTCTTCACTTATTACAATTTCCCTTCCTTTTGCCTCAGTGATTCTCTAGCCTTCTTTCGGATCAAGTGTATCTTCTTCCAGCTGAGCGTCTCTTTCTTCCATATCACCGTCGTTATACAGGATGAAGGAATCCAGATCAGAGTGTGCAGAGTATAGAGGGTAGTTATGTGGTCCTTCTTGACTGCTGACCATAATTTCATCAGTGTCTCTCTGTACAGTCTTCTCTGTTGTTCAAATACTAGGATAGTGGCATACGACATATCCAATTGCAAAGTACCTTTCAGCTTGGCCCCCTAAGATCTAGACAACAACATACCATATTTCGGGGGAATGTCCGCGACCACAACATCCATAACCATGCTTTTTGCTGGAATCTAAACTAGGGTGATACATAAGTCTTTGATCAACCCGATACATCTAACTTTGTTGGAGTCAAAAGAGTGCAAATCTTTGTAGGGTCTGGTGACCTCGAGTCCCAACTTTTCCATCACTGCTTTAGGCATCAGGTTGTGAGAAGCACCCGAATCTAACATAGCATTGTGCAGAATCGGGTCGTGTATATTAAGGATGATGTAAACAGGAGCGACAACACCAGTGTCGATCTGACCATCAACTTCAGGGCCAAACACGATTTCAGGTTGATCATCAGTAAGATTTACTGTGTCCGAATGATTTGTTGATCCGACAATCAAGGCCTTCATGCCTATCTCTTGCTTGATTCTTAGTGCTTTGATCACCTGCGATCGGTAAGCATTCTTCCTCATCAGCTCGAAAAGGGGAATGGGAATCTTCAATTTGGATAATTCCCCTTCAAGGCTGAAAGTAGTGGGTGCTCTGCTTAGGCTTAGCAATTATGATCTGTCTACCATAGTTTTCTGGACAGAAGTACTTGGTTGACTAATTGATGAAACCTCAGTTTGCGTTGATCTTTGTAGAATGGTAGGGTTTCTTTTTGTGAGAGATTCAACATTGCCTTTCTTTGGGATTTTCTTGGCAGAAGGTTTCGAGGTCTTATTGGTTTCGACTGTTTTCGTTGTTTCGGTTACCTTCTTTGGGGTATTTTCATTTGTCTTCTTGCTCCTTAGATTGTACTTCCTATGTACCTCCATAATGGTGTCTTCAAATGCCTGTTGTTTTGTTTCCTCAGCTTCCTCGTTTAACTTTGTTTGAGAAAGGAGGAAAAGTTCTTGCTCTTCCTAAGTGAGGAAGATGGCTTCGTCATCGTGAATGCCCATGAGATTTATATGATTGTCATCTAATTCTTCAATTGTCTCCTCACCTTCATCAACATAATTTTCTTGTAGGGGTGGTTTGATCGATTGATCAGGAACCCTCTGTTCCCTTTGATCCCTAGGATCTCTCTGCCTGATTTGAGGAGGATTTCTTCTGAAGTAAGTATTTCGAATTTGTGGAGCAGCTTGGTTATCTCTAGGAGGATTTCTTTCAACTAAAGTAAGTCTCTCCATCATCCTTTCCATTTCTCTAGCTAAGGAATCTAGTTTGGCGTCAGAAGAGGATGTTGTAGGTTCCTCTTTAATCGTGACTCTCCTTTCCATCCTCTGTCGTGCCCTTCTGGCTAACAAGTTTGCCTCTACACTTACTGCACTTTTTTGCATGTCCTCCAGAGTGGTAGAGTTTCTTTCCCTTAATTGATATGACATATCAGCGACAAATCCGTCAGGGAATTTTATCAATGCCAGACCTTGTGGGGGTTTGATATCGGCTGGAATCACATTGTACAGATTGTTGAAGTGGGTGCAGTAGTCCTGTACTGTCTCTCCTTGGTTCCTTCTGATGTTTTCGTATTCTGACAAGATCTGAAGAGGATTCTTCTTTACCTCCCATCTGTCCAGAAAACTTCTTTGAAACACAGTAAGGTTGACCACAAAAGAAACACGTAAGCCTTTGTACCATTTCTTAACATCCCCAGTTAGACTCTGCACAAATAGTCTCATCTGAATGTCATCTTCATCCACTTCCTGCAAGTCAAAATAGTCATTCATTTTATCAATGTGTTTCTGTAAGTTCAAAGGCCCAGTACCATCAAACTGTGGAAGTCTTGTTTGATAGTCCTAAGGCATAGCGTGTAACGGTGCGACCAACACCAAAGGAGCATATCTGGCTGAATTGATAGGTGGAGGAGGCAGGACAACAAACTGGATGATGGGTGGGGAAGTGACAGGAGACACGGGGGATGAAGGACTAACCGACACAGAGTGAGCGGGTTGATATTTTACAGCAGTTGCAACAACAATTATGGCAGAAAATTCGACCGACTGTTGGAAGTGAGTTTGGTGTAAAGCTTGATCGAGATTTTCTACCAAAATTTCTGGCTTGTCAAACTCCACAAAGAATATTTGATCAGGGTGATCCCTAGGAGATAGTATTTCAGGGGTCTGGGGTTGCAGGATGGTTTGATCTAAATAGGTTTCAGTCACAAAGGTATCAGATTTCGTTCTAAATAGGCTTTATTCAACGGTGGTGTCAAATTCGAGATCCTGGAGGGAAACATGTTTCTCTAGAAGAGAAAGGGACCTGTGAAGGGGACTACGACTCCCTAAACCTTCTAAGATGGTCTTCTTTCTGAGTAAATGCTCTGTATTATCAATTGTTACTGCAGGTTCTGGATCTGGGTGAGATTGAGTATAAGCTCTTTTAGGAGCCAGATTTTTAATTTTTTATATATTTTTATTTCATGAATCCAAAATTTCTATGTACAAACTTTAACAACCTATGAACGTTATCTCTTTCTCAGATTTACGATTAGTTTAGAAATTAAGTTTTCTTCTAGGGAAAAGAAATCATGGGATTGAAAGTTTGTTCAGTTCCCCAGTATGGTCACCACTATGTTATCGCTCTGTAAATTCCCATAGGTTGTTAGGGTAGAAGAAATTTTCCAGAGGTAACTTTATCCAACCACTTCGAAACTGGAATCTAGCCCTACCAGTTTCAGAGAGGGATCTCTCTGTAATATTTATATATGTTTTAACTTTGAGATATTAGGCTAGTTAAGAAGAATAAAATTGAATGGTTTGTTTTTCTTTTTGTAAAGTTGGCTGAAATAGGGTTTACGCATCCATTGGGCTATGGGGTATGTATTATAAGGATATAAATCTAAATAGGAATAAAAAGATTCTTTCACAGGGAAAGTTAATGCATTCACTGGATTCTTTGGCAGTAAAGTGATGGATAGCAGAAAAGACGAGAAAATCAATTACAGTAAAGAAGCATTTAAGAATTTCTTCACTATAATATCAGAAGTCAAACATTTAGATATTTAAAGTCAGAGATAGGGTATACAAAGATAAATCCTGCAACATACACTACTTTTAAAAGATCGGATTAGAAAAACAATATGATGACTGAGCAAGAAAAACATTCAACACAGAGAAATAAACATCACCAATGAATAACACGTGAGAATCCTGTGAAATGTCCCTTTGTATTACTGGAAGATCTCTTGATAAACAATTACAGTCTTTATGGCTTATAGGGCGTAAAGATCAACCCTACGTACTTCAAAGTTTGAAGTATTTATAATCAAAATTACATACGATCCTGTCATTAAAGATCAGGGTGTGGTAGATCCTAAATTTAACTAACTAACTCAACAAGATACAAAAATTCAGGAACTGTCGATGATGTGTTGAAATCTTCATGCCGATTTCTGGTAAAAACTGTTGGTGAGTCATCTGCACGACTTCGTCTGATCGGATTGTTGACTAGACTTGGACACCTCATCTCTTACTTGATCAGATTGCATAGCTCTTCCCATCGTAACTGTCTGGGAATGTTGACTTTGAGTAATCTTCTGTATATTTCATCCATCTTTGTATACTTGACAAAAGTTGGTTTGAAGATGAAATGTACCAGGTTTTGTGCTGTATGTTGATGTCTGGCTGCAAGGTTTCTAAGAACGCCTTGCCCATTATGCTGCCATGTATTCTCAAAAATTTAGAACTATCTTTGGCCATTGTGGCCAACTTCCGTTTATAATCAAGAAGGGTCATTAACTTGTCATTTAGGACTCTTAAGCCAGGGATTCCTTTCTTCTGCAGAGCTTCAATTTTGCTGAAAAATCTTTGCTCTTCTGCGTCCATAGTTTGGACCTTCTCTTCCAACTGCAACATTAGTCCTCTTTTGGTCAGAAATCTCTTGACTTCGAGGATGGTTTCCATCCTGTATTCAATCCTCAAATCCTCTAACTCTTCCCTGGTTTTGGAATTTAGAAATTTAATGATCTCAGTGGCTTCTGTGGGCATTTCTCCCAGTTCTGCTCTTATTTTCTCAATGGCTTGCCTGCTCCTTTGTACTAGTTCATTTTTCTCGAACATGATTTGCACCATAGGCCATATTTCATTTATGGATTTGGAGATATCCATCCAGATATTTTCCTTGGCCTCAACAAGTGTCTTGCCTGCCACTGTTTGCTTTTGAAGCTACTGCAATTCTTGTTTGAGTTTGTCTGATGTTTATTTTTCGATGGAGTAGCTGGTTTGGTAAGAAGACTTAAGTTCCTGAAGGTTCTCAACCTCCTTTTTAAGTCTGCTAATTTTTGTCTCTTGCAAGTTCATCTCCTCCATGGATTTTGCTAGTTCCACTGTTTTTTCCAGAGCTGTCAGCAGAGTTGTTGAGGGAATTTATGCTATGGATGTTGTGCTTACTCCTGTGAGTGGAACTGCGATCAATGGAATGACCTCCATAGGCATTGATTGTTCCTTCTGCTTCACTAACCTTTCCAGGTCTGCTTCCATCTATTTCAACTATGTGTTCTGCTCCATGATCAACTTGAGCATCTCGTCCTTCTCACCTTCTGTCTTGGCTATCTCCTTTGTCTGTGCATCTTCCGTGGGTGGCAGTTTCAGTTGTTTCCTCAAAGACGCTATATCGACATTTTTCTTTTTGAGCATCTCCTTGACTGCTTTCACATTCGAGGGGTCATACCCGATCTTGAGGACCAATTATTCCAACGTTTTAATTTTGTTGTCCTTTGCAAAGGATGATATCTTTTCTAACTTTAGCTGTGTCTGTACATTGCTCAATGAGACTTGTAGTATAGCAGCCGAAGTAGAAGCACCTGCCAAAGTGGAGAAAACCATTTCTCCAGTTTTCCTGTGCAGCTCCATTTGATCAGCCGGGTGCACATCTCTGGTGTGGAACTCGAATGTTGCCCTTTTGTAATCAATAATTGTCTTTGGATCGGGCACCTGTGCCTGCAGAAAATCCATGTGCATTCTACCCTTTTCTGTATCAAACGCAGACAACAGTTTGTGCTGTGCCGTGGATGTCTGTTTCCAAAACTGAGCATAAGTACTGCTGGTCAGCGTCTGATTCCTCTTCTTGATTAGGTCATATTTCTCGAAAATACTCAACTTTGGTCCTGCTTTACTCGGCTGATCGGCTAGTGGAGTATCCGTTGGTTTCTTGGACAAAACCACAAACATGATCTTCTTGCTGCTTGTGACAAGAGGTGACTGATCACCTTTCATAGTCGTAGTGGATTGGGCTCCCCTTTCGCCAACCATGTCAGTTTCATGACTATATTTTATCCTTTTGGTATGCAATTGGAAAAATTCAGCCGAGACTTCGGTGACAGAAGGTGAAGTATCCTTCCTGGGTCTTTTCTTCTTTAGAGCTTGTGGTGTGGTTGTTTGCGAGATAGTAACTGAAGGATCCTGTTGTTATATTTCTTCCATAGTGTTCGGCTCCCACTTCGTTTGATTCACAAACCTTTCTATCTCGGGCTTGGATATATGAACATATGGAACATTTTTATTTTTAACCCTCATCTCTAAAATTATCCTGCACGGATCATAGTGCCACAGGAAACTAACTTCAAACTTCATTTCCTTCAAAAATCTGTCTACCTCTTCCTCGACACCTCGACTATTGCAGATAAAAGACCCTATTTGCCCTTTAATTCTGAGTTGATGTTTCTTCTTCAGAGACACGAAGTGTATGTCGTCTTAATTTATCATTTGTCTTATGTACTCCAGGGCAAATATCCTCACGGGTAAATACTTGGGTAGTTTGTATGGAGCTAACTCGCATCCATATATTCTGATCTCGGTGTGATTTTGGTAAAGATACCAATATCCAGTTTTCATAAGGTCTGAGAGGTGTAAGATCCTCTGAATCTTCTCATTTATCCATGGTTCTGGTCTGCCACTGAGCATGCTCACCATTGGGTGATAGAACTGCTCGATGAACTGTTTGAAACTAAACTCTGTGGAATTTCGTCTGAGCAGTGAAGTCCAAGATGTTACCACCTGCAACTTCCCGTTCTTGTCCATTTTTTGCATCGAGAAAAGGAAATTGTCTGCTTGAAAGAAAACGAACATGTTAGCCATTATGGAGGAATACCGAAACATGCCCTCTGTGGTGAATTTTGAAAGTTGCTCGTGAATACTCTCCGCTAGGAAAGTACTGTAGTTGAACTGAATGGTGGGCCTTTCCTCTGTAGAGAAAATGGACAGAAAACCCAATATAGGTTCATCCACCCATTCGTCTGAAAAATAACCAAGCAGAGAGCAGAGTGATGAAATGATTTGATTTCCCTTTTTTGAGAACATGGAGGAGGGATATGGGGGATTTGACTTGGGGAGCTGAGCATCCTATGGGAGGAAAAGCTCAAAAATATGGGCTCTCTGAGGGAAAGATAGTTTCTGGTATAATTATGTTATGATTTCAAGATTAAAAGGGAAGGTGTATTCAGTTCTGGGTATCTGCATCATCTGATCAATGGCCTTTGGTGTGATAACGAACAGAGTTTCCCTCGATGAGGAGACTATGGTTCTCTGGTCATGGAGGTAATGAGCCTAACATTTGAGGGAAAATTCAGGGAAATGATGGATCTGGGGGAAAATGTAGAGAGGAAGATTGGACTCCCAGAGCCCAATTTCGTCGCTCTGATCTAAGAAAATGTCTCTGATCCATGACTGCAAATCTGCGAAGTCAAATTCGCACCTTGTATCTCATATTAGATGATCTTTGTCAGCCAAGGGGATCCTATCAAGGTCGATAGGAGGTGGGAGGAAAGGATTTTACTCAGCTTATGCTTTCTTGGATTTTGGCGCCATTGCTGCGAACAATACCTGCAATTTAAACACAGACGTTAGTGGGAAAGGTTGTGGTCTTGGACTGCTGGCTGAGAACGGAGAGAAGACAAGGAAAATTTTTCTGGTGTGGGGATAAGGTGAATAATGGGTGAATGAGGGGAAAAGGTTATTTTTGAGCAAATGGATACCCGTTGGGCACGGGGGGACAAATCAATAGGCTAACTAATAAATTAACCTATAATAAATGGCCAATGGGTCCTTTGGAGCATGAGATGGTAGGAAAAAATGAGTGACGAGTACGATCGGGTGACGTGGAGGGTGTTTGATTGAGCATCAGGAATGGCGAAGGGACCTGTGACGAGTGAGCAGGGGGAAAAGGATTGACAGAGTTATGAGACGGGACCATTAGGAGAAGATCGTGGAAAATGATGTCACGGGACAGCGGGGGTATATTAGAAAAGTGGTAATATGGTTTGTGGTAAGCATTGGGAGTCTGGTGCAATAGATTCCTGCCACGTTAGCGGATGGGCCTGCCAGAAAACCATTCCATTCCAG
>SNQJ01S0163902.1:0-21276 GCA_010110895.2 Picea sitchensis | reverse complement strand
ATATCCACCGCGCACAAATATTTCACGCGCATTTCACTCGACACGCCGCACCATGCCAAAGTTTAGTACGTCTCCTCCATGCATTAAAACTCTGTGTGCACCACTAACTAAGCTATCGCGCGTCAACATGTACCCACATTGCGCGCACAACTACCAAACTCCATTGCATTGTGCCAATACTGTGCACACCACGTGCGCCATTATTATGTGTGTGCACACCACACAATGTTAATTTTAGCGTGCACATATACACACAATATTCTTCCGCACGACGCCACAATTTACCACGCGCACCTGCACGCCCAATTTTCTGCGCGGTGCCAAAATTTACCACGGATGCTCTGTGACTTAAAATTTTTCCACTTCGAAATTAATCTTCTGTGAATATTCGCTTCAACTTAACCTTTCCGACCCATCCAGGCTCAATGTTAGAACTGAGGCTCTGATACCATATTGTAACATCCCCAGCCACCCACAGGACAGGAAATGCCACTGCTCAGATGCTTTACTTAGCTATGAAATCGTTCTGTAACGTCCCCAACCATCCATTTTGGGCCATGCTATGCCAGAGAAAACATACGTTCTCTGTGCAGGACATACTGTAACATATTCAGCATCCAAACTGAGCTATGTCATATAAATTTCTATCTGCATGTGATTTAAACATATCCACACACAAAACTCTTGCAGAAGCATTATATATAAAATGTAAGCATACTAATATATCTATAAATACATAGATTCACACTGAAATCACCGTAAACATACACATGTAGCATATACAAGAAATACCCACAAATATACAGACAATCATAACCATGCATAAGATAAACCCATAAAACTAAACACGTAAATAATAATACAGCATGTAATTTTATCACACAAATGGCACTTATCTTGGTAATAATGTCACTAACTGCGTGCAGACCGTCCACAAACCTCCCCGCTTTAGACCACACTGTTCATCACTCTCAACAGTGATTCACCCATGAGCTAGGACTAAACTCCACTTGGTCAAAGGGATTCCTAACCAAGCTAAAGGCTCATGCTCACTCAACTAACATCCTACAATCCCTCATTCCCCACATGCCTATCCCAACCAAGAAAGTGTGCCCTTTATCTGCTCAAAAGTCCCTCGACTTCCCCACTTCCCTTCTAGGGCTTCACCAACAGGCTGGACAGGAAGTCTCAGAGCCCTGCAGCGGTAGTTTAGCACCCTTAGGAAATCAATTTCCAGCAATTCTCTCACCCAAAGAGAAATTGCTCACGGGCCTGAAAACCCACCTTTTCAATATCCCATGGGCCTAACAACCTGCTTATTCAGTATCCCATGGGCCTAACAACCCTCTTCTTCAGTCCAGCTTCCCAGCTAACCATCTACACCAACATATGTGGCCATGGATACAAGCTCCGTATAGTGACATAAAGTATGGAGGATAACTGACTGTGTGAGTGAAAAATGGTCATGGAATCATGGTTGAATGATCATTGAATGATCAAAGAAATCATGGAAAATATGATGGTCCAAATGATGGGGAAGTGTGAAAATGAGATAAGTCCCAACAATATGTATGTGTGTTTCCAACTTGACACTTGTCATGTTGGGAGCTACTTTGGCCCACTTGTCCACAACTTTGGAACTTAGGATAAAATATTTATCCATACTTTATGATTTAAGAAATATTAATATAATATTCTATTTTGGCTCAAGATTCCTATCTTAGCCCCTTTCCTTAACTTATCCCCTCCCTCTCCCTAACTAGTGGAGTTTAGTCCCCCATCTCATTTATCGTGGTCGGTCTGCGTGCAACGATGTATTTTATATTAAATATGAGACATGTACTAAAACAGGCGCACTGGCCTTTAACATCTAGGATCTTTGGCCTAATCAAAACATAAGCATCCTAGCTTATAATAACTGGCTCACCAGCCTATAAAACATATCATATACATAAAGGCTCTCTGGCCTCAACATCGCGCACACTTAAGATGTTGCGCGTGGTATCTTGGACTGTGAACACATCCTCATTTTACTGTGCAGTACCTGCACACATTATGCCATGAAAGGTGCATCCAAAAATTATATCAAAACAAATCACCAGCTTAAGTACATTTGTATTTACATTTGCAATTGGGTTCGGCCTTAGGGATATTACAGTGGTGGTAGAAACTTTTTTCCTCAAGGAAGAGGAAGAGGCAGAGGAGGAGAAGTAAGGTGTTATGCCTGTGGAAAAACAAGGCATATGTCTTGGCATTGCCCCGAGAGGAAGAAAGGAGGTGAAACTCACATTTAGGAAGCACAAAAAAGATATGTTGAGGTAGAAGGTGCAGAGGATGGGAGATCCTTGATGATGAAGAAGGTTCTTTTCAAGCAAGACCCAGAGACTGAAAATCCAACGCAAAGAAACAATTTGTTCAGGACATCTTGAAAAATGAAGGATAGAGTTTGCAAGGTGATAATTGACAGTGGGAGCACTGACAAATTAGTATCCACGGAGATGGTGGAGAATATAGAGTTGGAGATGATTGCACATCCAATGCCGTATAAGGTCTCATGGTTGCAGAAAGTTCATCAGGTAACAGTCACTCAACAATGCCTGGTTGAATTTAAAATAGGGGGGTATAAGGACGAAATTTTTTGTGACGTGATTCCTATGGATGTATGTCATGTTTTGTTGGGAAGGCCATGGAAGTATGACATAAATATTATTCATGATGGGAGGAGAAATTCTTACACCTTAGAGAAGAATGGTAGGATGCATATGTTGTTGCCAATTGAAGAGAAGAAGATGAAGGATGAGGCTAGTGTGATCATACTTCTCATGAGTGGGAAGGAACTCCTAAATGAAGTAAAGAAGGAACATGAGATGCAGTTAGTTGTAGTGAGGAAGCCAAGAGTTATCCTTACCATTACTTCAATGGAATATTTTCCTGAAAGTTCAAGAAATGTTAGAGAATTTTTCTGATATAGTAGTGGATGAGTTACCAAACTCATTGCCACCTATCAGAAGCATCAATATTCACATTGACTTGATACTAGGAGCAAGCCTTCCGAATAAAGAAACATACATGTTGACACCTCAGGAGAATGAGGAGGTGAAAAGATAGGTTCAAGATCTGTTAGACAAAGGATTGGTCAGAGATAGCTTGAGTCCATGTGAAGTGCCAAATGTATTGAGCCCAAAGAAGGATGGTGGATGGAGAATGTGTACGGACTCAAGAACCATAAACAAAATCACCATCAGATACCGATTTCCATTGCCAAGGATGGATGATTTGATGGATTTCCTGAGTGGGGCTAACTATTTTTCAAAAATAGATTTGAAAAGTGGATATCACCAGATATGAATGAGGGAAGGTGATGAGTGGAAGACAAAATTCAAGACAAATGAGGGGTTGTATGAATGGATTTTTATGCCTTTCATCTTAACAAATGTCCTGAGTAATTTTATGAGGCTAATGAATGAAGTGTTGAAATAATTCATTGGCAATTTCATCATTGTATATATGGATGATATATTGGTATTTAACAAGACTAAAGAGGAACATTTGAGGCACTTGACATTAGTTATTAGGAGGTTATAGAAAGAAAAGTTGTTGATTAATCTGAAAAAGTCCTCTTTCATGAAGACATGGCTCATATATTTGGTTTTTGTGATTTCTTCGAACGAATTGAAGATGGATCTCGAAAAGGTGAAAGTGATCAGAGAATGCCCGTCACCAAGGAATATCTTTGAGGTGAGAAGCTTCCATGGATTAGCAAGTTTTTATCGGAAGTTCATCAAAAAATTTAGCGGGATTAGTGCTCAAATGATGGATACAGTGAAGAAAAGACACAAGTCTTTCAAATGGATAGAAGAGGCTGAGAAGAGCTTCAACATATTAAAGGAAAATATAACTGAACAACTGATTCTGGTTTTACCAGATTTCGGGAAGACATTTCAGGTGAGATGTGATGCGAGTGGAGTTGCAATTGGAGCAGTATTAAGTCAAGACAACAGACCTATTGCATATTTTAGTGAGAATTTGAATGAAGCTAAAAAGAAGTACTTCACATACGACAAGGAATTCTATGCCATAATTCAAGCCTTGAAAAAGTGGAGACACTATCTTGTACCAAAGGAGTTTGTTTTGTATACCAATAATCAAGCTTTACAATTCATAACTAGACAGAAGAAGTTAAATCAGAGACGTGCTAAGTGGATAGAGTTTATGCAAAACTTCACTTTTGTCATTAAACATATTTTTGGTAATGCTAACAAGGTTGTTGATGCATTGAGCAGAAGGATTCTGATTCTGGAGGAATTACAGGTCAAGACCTTGGGGTTTGATCACCTTAAGGAAATGTACCACAATGATCCAGACTTTGGAGAGACATATGAAGCATGTGTGAATCATGTGCTTAGAGACATAAGCCAGTGGGATGAATATCCGATTCATGACGGGTTGTGGTTCAAAGGATGTTAGTTGTTCATATCGAGATGCTCGATAAGGGAGAATTTGGTGAAGTAAAATTATAGTGGAGGTCTAGCTGGACATTTTGGCCATGAAAAAATATTTTCCCAATTAAACGGTTCATATTATTGGCCAGGTATGAGAGCAGAGGTGAAAATATTTGTTAACATATGTAATATTTTTCAATATGCCAAGGGGAAGAAACAAAACACTGGATTGTATCAGCCATTTCCCTTTCCAGAGAGGCCTTGGGATGTAATAAGCATGGATTCTGTGTTGGGATTCCCAAGGACACAGAGGGGAAACAATTCCATATTTGTGGTGGTTGATATATTTTCAAATATGGCACACTTTATTTCATGCCAGAAGACTAGTGATGCAATGCATGTTGTGAATTTGTTTTTCAGAGAGGTTGTGAGACTCCATGGATTTCCCAGGAGCATAGTTTCAGATAGGGATACCAAATTTGTTGGTCATTTCTGGAGGAAATTATGGAAAAAATTGGGGACAGAGCTATCTTTTAGTTCTGCATATAATCCACAGATGGATGGACAGATCAAAGTGGTGAATATAAGCTTAGGAGATTTGTTGAGGAGTTTGGTCACTAATCACCATAGTCAGTGGGATCAAATTCTAGCACAAGCAGAGTTTGCATATAATGACTCGGTGAGTAGAAGAACTAGGAAAATTCCATTTCAAATAGTGTATGAAATGAATCTAAGAGGAGTGTCAGAATTGATAGATCTTAAGAAAATCGATTTTAGGAGCGTCAGAGCTGAAGATTTCAATGCAGAAATGCAGGAACTTCACAATCAGATCAAGGAGCAGTTGAAGAAGAGTAGCAATGAATACAAGAGCATAGCTAATCAACACAAAAGAAATCTTGAATTTCAGGTTGGATATCAAGTATTAGCACATATAAGGAAGGAAATATTCCTGAGGGGAACACATAATAAGATGAAATTGAAAAAGATAGGGTTGTGTAAAATCCTGAGAAGATTTGGGGAGAATGCCTATGAATTAGAGCTTCTAGATGATGTGGATTGTTGGACCTTGACCAAGTTTTGAAGAGTATTTGGTCATACTTGACCACTTTTGGGACTGCGACAGCTTGCCAAGGAAGGAGCGCAACGCGAAGAAGAAAATAAGGAAGAAAGACCTATTTTGGGGTCCATTTTAGGGTTTTGGGTTGATGTAATGAGAAAGGGATGTCGGCCCGTGGGTTTACCCATGTTTAGGCCCATTTTGTAATCTATAAATAGGCAATGTAGATAGTAAGATAAGAGGAGGTAGTAATGTGGTACATCTATGTGATGTATGAATGAAAGCTTAGTGCTAGTAATTGGATCTATGTGACCAGATGTATCTTAGAGTGATTTGTGCATGAGATCAGAGAGCTAAGTGCAGGCTGTTATAGTCTAAAGAGCAAGGAAGAAGGATCTAGTGAGGTACGCAGATCTTTTGTCCTATGCAAAGTAAAGGTCATTAGAGCTCTGTGCTGTAACTTCTTGACCAATATAATATAAAGAAGACTTTGTGGACATAGCCCCGAGGTGGGGGTGAACCACGGTAACTGTGTGTATAGTTCTTTGTGCTTATCTCTTATGTATTTATCTCTTTCTTGGCTAAGTGCTTGATGTGATTAAGTAGATCTAGTTATGCTCTGTGTTGTTGATGAATGAATGAACATTATATCTGATATATGAGATGCTTAGTGCTTGATCTGTTGAATCTAACCTATATTTCTGTGGATAAGTACTGAATCATTCTTAGTATAAGTATTCACTGTGTTTCTCTGTGCCTTCTATGAAGTATACTATGAATGTATGTTAAGGAATAATTGATGCTAAGTGTGTTGTAAGAAAGATAATCACAGATATGTGTCCTAGCTAAGGTTGCAGACACCTGAGTCTTGCAACCACCCCTGGCTCTACCTCGGGTGAGACTTCATATGCTTTGCAGGTGTTGCCGAAAGGACCGGTAGTTAGGGATTTGTTGGTGCGCTCTTGAGTGTTTAACCCTGGGTCTGCCCCTGTGCCAACAAATGGTTCTGTTGTCGGGACCTGGAACTGTGATTGTTGGGAACTGAAGAAGAAGAAACTTTGTGTGTAATAAGATATGTGCGTAGATCTGTTTCCCTAATTCGCAGTGTTCTGTTTGACCTGAGAAGCTTTGTGCCAAGAAAAAAGGTCATATATGAAGAAAGAGAGGTCAGATCTGAAGAAAACAAGTCAGATCTATGAAGAAAATGGTAATATTTGTAAGCTATATGCCTTGATAAAGGTAAGAATAGTTAAAAGTCTTAGATCTGGAAGCTTTGTGCTTTGCATATGTAAGATAAGTGAAATTTTTTGTTTCTAAAGAATGGATCTAGGTATGTTTGATAGATTTTGTCCTAGCTTCAAAACTAGGGCATTAGTAGATGAAATAAAGTTTGATATGAATAGATCGGATAAGTATAGTGATAGATATGTTATACCTATGCATCAAAAGAATGTCTAGACTAACAAGTGGATGTAGGATTCTAGAAAAAAAAATTGCAGGCTAGCCACCATGATCCTGGTGTGCAGTGCAAAAGGAGTTGGGGAACATCTAAACGGACAAGAAGATTAACCCTCTGTTATAGTTGCAGATGATTGGGACATCTTGCTAAAGAATGCCCTGGGAGAAGACCTGGTTGCCTCTGTTGTAAGTTTATAGACCATGAAGTATTGGATTGCCCTAGAATGATTTATAGGCTTGAGAAGCTGAATATGGAACAAGCAAACCCTGAGGGAGATCAAGAGATCAAGATTATAGAAGAAACCCAAAAAGAATCAGAAAATATATTGTTACAGATGAAAGATACCTTGAACGACCACCGACATGTTAGTCTATCAGAGATCTTCAAAGAAAAGGAGAAAATCAAAGCAAGAATATGGGACTTTGACATTGATTGTACTCTTGATGAAGAAGTGCAAGTGAACATTATGCCAGAAAGAACTTGGGAAGCTATAGGAAATCCTGCCATGATCCCTTCCCTAGGAGGAATAAGTTTCTTCAGAGGAAATCCAGTAAACCTATGTGGAAGGCTCGCCCGGATACCTATGACTGTCAATGGAACTTCGACAGAGGAAGACTTTGAGATAATTAAATTTGTTGAAGACAATGCCCTGTTTACCATGCTCATAGGAAAACCCTGGATTGATAGAGAATAGGCCAGACGAAGAGAAGAATCGAAAGTTTTGGAATAGAAGAAGCAATAGTTAAAAGACTTTATGACCAGAAGGATCACACACTTGATTGAAGAATAGAAGAGCAGGTCACAGATATTTAATATTAGTACCTCCAATGTCGAAGCTAAGAAAACACTTGAGGATCCGCAGAAGATTGAGTTACCTATTTTTGATATAGAAGAAGTATTATCAAGGAACCCTAAGAAAGATTTTCCATAGCACGAAGTAACTAAGACCATAGAAGATAAACATAAGAATGGTAAAAGCATTACTGAGACAAAACTCACTGGGAATAAGGCTAGGAAGTTGAGAAAGAAAAGGGCTAATACTGTAAGGTTACAAGAGGTTCTAGAGGACACTTCGCAACAAGAAGAATTGCAGAATTGGAGCTTCGCCGAGATATCAGAACAACGACATAGAATACTTCACCATGACGAAGAAATATAGCGGTTGGAACCGATATACCCATTCGATCGTCGCTCTGAATGGATCGAAAAGAAGTTATGGGTTACCACTAGACCATTGGACAACACCAGAACGGATAGAACAGAGTTAATGAAGGACCCATGTCTGTTGCAAGTAGACCGTTGCTGAGATTGCCTACTTAACTTGTCACACCATGCACCAAGAATACTTTTTTCTAACTGAGAATATGAGCGTGAACCCTGAGATCATTGTCTTACTATTCGTTGTCATCTCTGAATTCTTTTTGCACCCAAGCCAACTGACCCAAGTTTGTATGTTGAACGAACTCAGCGTTGCTGAGAAAATTGTTTAAGAAGTTCTAATTGATTTAATGGCTGAGAGATTCATGTCAGAACGCAAAATTTATTCAGGTGTACAACCATCATCCTCGGACGTACTGCCAGCTTCCCCTTCCACTGCTTGAGCAGGACCATCCCGACTGCCTTCAGAAAGACGATCTAAGATCAGAAACAACTTCGCCACTGTGAATATGATACCAAGCATCTTGCCTAAATATATCCCACCACTAAGCGGACCAGTGAATCGAGACTCTGTACCTAGAGACTTCGACTATGTTGTAGTCACTGCGTACCTCCCAAAAGGGGTGCGTGTAGTTCATGTTGGCCAAGAGAAGCTCACCATGCTGAAATTCAGTGATTTTAACCTTGGAGATCGCAAGGTATACAGTATGTTATCCCTGCATAAGTATTTGAATATTACAAAAGGAAAGAACCCCAAGATTGTACCGCAGCAATGGACCCATAACCTTGCGCTGTCAACCCTCCTCAATGTAATGAATATTCCACATTCCGGGAGGCATCAGGAAGTAAATGCCTGTGTTCGACTGTTGTTGTCTTTCTACCATAGAGGATACCTATGGTTGGAACAATGCATCACCGTGGATCCGATTTTGATCAATTGGATCACTGGGTTAAGCATGCAGGGCCCTGACCCGCAGGACTTTTACCCTGGAAAGACTGCAGATCATGCTCTTGCTCAACGAATAAAAGACACCTATGGAAATCTGGAGAAAGGCACGTGAGGTTACAAGGTAGCCTCCATTGAGAATGTAGTAGTACACTTTGGTTTCCATCTAATCGCAGACAAGTTAGTCCGAAAAAATAGACCTACACAGGTGACCGAATTTGTAGTTGACCTCGCAGGGAAGTGCGTGGAGAGAATACAAATGAACTGGGTGAAATACCTTATAAATCAGCTAGAGCTTGACTGTAGACAAGCATAGGACCAAGGGTATGAGTTCCACTTTCGCTGGTTGCTCATACTCATCGCCTTCATTGTGTGGGAACTGCCCGAGGGAGCCACGTTTCCAGAGATCGAACTCTTCAAACCCCTAGCCGTGAAGTTGTGTACGTTGTATTACTTCAGAGACATGAACAAACAATGGCTTTCCAATGTCATATTCCATGCGTACTACACTCAGTTGAGGAATGCCATTTAGTCTACACCACGCATTACACCCAACAATCTTCATAGGTTTCAACCTTTGATGAAATTCAGCGCAGATCGTCACTTCACCTACATCACAGTGCGCGCAGACGAGCACAAACAACAACTCCAGTCATATTACAAGCTGACAGAAGATGACCTGGAGGAGATTACCAAGGAATAGTTGGTAGACCTCCTTGTTGCAGCAGACCTCGTAGAGATGTCTGACGTAGATATCCCTGAAGCTATGTCGGATACACCAGGACCGCACAATACTAAGAAGGATTTGGAAGTTCAATATATCCACGGCACATCCATGAAGACTGATTTGCTCTCACCTGCGAAGGGAGGTGATGATGAAGAACTAGGGGGCACAGAAGTTGAACAGAATAAAGGCGAGGTTACCCCACCTAGGGACGAGGCATATCCCTCCAAGAAAAGGAAGATTACCCCACCGAGGACCTCATCCAGAAAGAAAACTAAGGCCACCCAGACCATGCTTAAGACTATGCTTACCCTAGATGATTTTGACTTCTTAATTTCCGTGCTGAATGATGTTTCATTAGAGCTCACGAAAAAGAAAGAAGAAAATAAGGAGGAGCTATTCCACTGGATCACGGGCGAATTCAAAGAAGCACAACAGACACTTCAGTCCAGCCAAGCAGTTTCTATGGCATCGTTAACAATGGAAATATCAGGAACATGTGATGAGCCCACACAGTTATGCCAGATCGTCGAGAAATTTGAAGCTCGCCTTCGACAAGATCAAGAAGACATAGTGAAAGCCACCCAAGCTTTGGCGCAAGCACAAAGTGCACATGAAGAACAATGGAGAAAGGAAGAATCAGAGCATCTTGACTTACAAACAAAATGGGAGGAGGAAAAAGCCCAGTTACAGCAGAGCAAGGACCAGTTGCTAGCAAAGCAACTTGAAACACAAGAAAGCGTTCACAAGGAGCTGTGCTCTATGACGATCATAGAAGTGAATATGGAAGATCGTCTTGCACAATAGGTGACCCAACTGGAAGAACTAATCCAACAACTTCAACAACACATCACAGATCTGGAGCTCCGCACCATGCCTGAGACACCCCAAGAGATAAGAGATCTAAGAGAGGCCATTGCTCGAAGCACAGTCGACTAATTAAAAACTTTGGCTTCATAATGTAGGTAGATAAGCACCAGAAGAACCCAGACCTAAGAAACCCTCACAGAGAATCCAAAATTGCAAACATTAGAGGCACAACTCCATGAAGAAAAGCAGCATGCATATGTGCTACATGCGCAGTTAAAGTCTATGACCCCAGTCGAAAGAATGAAGAGGTTCACAGAGCAATGCACAGCCCAACAACAAGTACACACGATGCAAAGTAAAGTAATGGACATTTCTCAATGACTGCAACCACTCCAAGAGAAGGCATGCCAACTGTTCACCGAACTAGAAATCCAGGGAGTTGAACTCAAATAGGGTGTCATCAGAACAACGCCTGGAAGGACCTCTCAATGACATAGTAATCCAGGAATTTACTAAACAAGAGGTTGTCGCACTGCAGCAGGTCGAAGCCGCTCAAGCCATATGAAGCAGAATTGGTCAGACCTAAGTGACACGGGATGAGTCACAGGTGAGTGTTGGGGGCCTGTTGTCCCTTGAATAAGTTTTGAAGAGTACTTGGTCATACTTGACCACTTTTGGGACTACGAAAACTTGCCAAGGAAGGAGTGAAACACAAAGCAGAAAATAAGGAAACAAGACCTATTTTGGGGTCCATTTTAGGGTTTTGGGTTGATGTAACGGGAAAGGGATGTCGGCCCATGGGTTTACCCATGTTTAGGCCCATTTTGTAATCTATAAATAGGAAATGTAGATAGTAAGATAAGAGGAGGTAGTAATGTAGTACATCTATGTGATGTATGAATGAAAGATTAGTGCTAGTAATTGGATCTGTGTGACCAGATGTATCTTAGAGTGCTCTGTGCATGAGATCGGAGAGCTAAGTGCAAGTTGTTATAGTCTGAAGAGAAAGGAAGAAGGATCTAGTGAGCTGCACAGATCTTTTGTCCTGTGCAAAGTAAGGGTCATTAGAGCTCTGTGTTGTAACTGCTTGGCCAAGATAATATAAAGAAGACTTTGTGGATGTAGCCCCAGGGTGGGGGTGAACCACGGTAACTGTGTGTATAGTTCTTTGTGCTTTGCTCTTATGTATTTATCTCTTTCTTGGCTAAGTGCTTGATGTGATTAAGTAGATCTAGTTATGCTTTGTGTTGTTGATGAATGAATGAAAATTAGATCTGATATATGAGATTCTTAGTGCTTGATCTGTTGAATCTAACATATCTTTCTATTGATAAGTATTGAATCATTCTTAGTATAAGTATTCACTTCGATTCTCTGTGCCTTCTGCGAAGTATATTATGAATGTATGTTAAGGAATAACTAATGCTAAGTGCGCTGTAAGAAAGATAAGCATAGATCTGTGTCCCAACTAAGGTTGCAGACACTTGAGTGTTGCAACCAACCATGCCTCTACCTCGGGTGAGACTTCATATACTTCGCAGGTGTTGCTGAAAGGGTCGGTAGTTAGGGATTTTTTGGTGCTCTCTTGAGCGTTGAACCCTGGGTTTGCCCCTGTGCCAACATGGGTATATCACCCATATTCAACATTGCATACCTATATCTGTACAGGGAAGATAAAATTGAAGGATTATAAGATCAAAGAAAGATCCAGTGGGAGAAACATATGCTTCTAGCAGAGAAGATGCAGATGGAAAAGATCATAGATCAATGAGTTTGCAAGAAAACCAGAAGGAAAACATATTTTGAATACTTGGTGAAGTGGAAAGGATAACCAGTAGAAGATTCCAGTTGGATTAGTGAAGTGGATATCCAGAAGCATGGAATATTGGTGCAGGAGCTAATGGACAGGAGTCCATGATTTTTTCAGCCAAGGGACTATGATGCAGGAGCATCACGAACAAAGGACAAGTGAGAGACAGCTAGGCGCACTAGCACGTATTTTGAAGAATTTTTTAATTTCAGATATCAATGTATTAATGTAACATATGACAAAGATTTTTGAGTAATGAACATATTTAATGATCATAGGGGTAGCCATCGCGTAAGATCGATGGGGAATGTATTTTTTTTTTTATGAATCGAATCGTAGTACAGATTTGGATCTTACTCTCTTATCTGTCTGCCTCGATATTTATTATAATAAATGATAAGTAGTTGATAGCATTTAATTTCGATAGGAGAGCATAGAGTAGTTGGAGGGAAAGGCTCGAAGAGCCCCCCTTTGTATAAAGATTTATTTTTTTTGGTTGTTTGGGTTTTTGTTGGAAGGTTGCTAATTGATGTTAGAGTTTAAGCTATTATTAGGTTTATTTTCAATTTACTAGATAACCATAGCATATATAGGATCACTGAGAGAAACACAATCACAAGAGACACATCATTTATCCTGGGAAACCCTCATGGGGGAGAAAACCCAACAAAAAATTCCTTAATATAGATAGCCAATACAATGCCAAGACAATAAACCAAACACTAGAGAATATCCTCTCCCAAGTAATGCACCTCTCTCTCTTCTTTATTCTCCAACTGTAGCTACCAAACTTGCGCTCTAGATGATAGAATGAGTGAGTGAACAAATGAGTGGATGGCTTCCTTTATTTATACAAACTTGAAGGCACTGAAAGGAGGTGTCTCTTCATTGGTAGGGCCGACTTCTCTTTTTGGGTGGTTAGAACCACTTTAATTTGCTTGGGGCCAACTTCTCAATTTKCATATTATAATTAGGGTTTGACCAATCTGCAAAAGGGGGTTTGGTCATTTACAATTCCCAACATGATAAATCCACAAAAGGGGATTGATCTAATGAATAATAAATCAATAATAACTAGAATACTCTTTGCAGTTACAATATTTCAATAATAGAAGATATCTGATTAGCAGTGTACGTGTTAAGGAGTAGTGAAGAACAATGTATGAATGTATGTAAGTTTCAGTTGAATGAATATACCAGAGGAATATTGTTCCAAATGTGTATTAATATGTGTCTGCCTGAATGGATGGTATCCATTATGTTATTTTTCAATTCTCTGTTATTTATGTTCTTGTATCCATGACCACATTTGCACGGTTGAATGTATGAGTCACCACAAAGATTAAACAAGTTTCAATTATTTCTCTTCATTGAGCAAGTGCAAGGTGTGTATAGTGTCTAGAAGGAGTACATGACTAAGTCTGTTTCGACTCGTAATCTCAAAAGAGGTAACATGAAACTTATGTATGCAAGGAGTGCATAGGATCTCACAAGGAGTGCATAGGATCTCACAAGGAGTGCGTGATAGAATTTTCAGACCGAAAGCTCTGAAAAAAGAGAAGTAGTCGCAAGGAGTGCGAAGTCGCTCATAGAGGAGTTGAGTGTGGAAGATACCTGTTGCAAGTGTGCACAGTTCAAGATTTCAACTAAGTGTCGAAGATAGTGTTCAGAGGAACAAAGAAAGTCGAAGAAGTAAATATCATAAGGAAGAGCAACGAGAAATTTTCTAGAAAGAAGGTCCCTGAAGTTTCCATTAAAGTCAGTGGACAAGATTCGTTCCAAAGGGAGATGAATGATTACAAACCGTAATATCTCAGAGAGTTACATGGAATATAGCCGAAAAGTGGTTAAATACTTTGAAGTTTGGGAAGTTGAAGGTTTATCGAAGGCAGAGTCGTGAAGTTTGAAATCGTGAATTGATCGCGGTTGTTGATTATGAGGAGAGCATTTGGTAGTAGATCCAGGAGTTCGGGAATTGAAAGTTCATAGGTTTGCAGGTGAGGAACCTAGAGTCTCGCAAGGTTGCGAAACCCGAACCATAGTGGAGCCAGCCGATTTGAGGAGACACGTGGTGAGAGTTCAGAAATTAGGAGAAGAGCGCTTCGGGAAAATCCAAGGGAAGGATTTGGGACATCCACGAAGTTCAAATCGTGAAAGGACAGGATCACGGTCATAGTCGTGGTCACTTGAGAACATGACCTGTGTGTGGGTAGAGTGGTTTTGGGTGACCGTAGGGACCCAAGGAGTCTCTCCGACTCAGTATTTCAAATGATCCAAGACCGAGAGGTCGAGCAGCTTGTTTGGAGGGAAGCGGGTTTGCACCAATATGGTTCATATATTAATGACTTACTTTGTGCAATTGATCCTGAAAATGATATCTCATATGTTGCACTGCATAAGCCCCTCGATGCTTAAATAAAAAGAGTGAAGATATGTATAAATGAATAGTTCATAAGCCACAATAATTTCTAAGCTTTTTCAAATGGGGTAACATGCTAAGTGGGATTTATTGTGGGGGAAAATGTACAGTTAATCATAATTGATATAGAGGATTCTTAGGATGGGTGACCTCCTTGGAATTCTTGGTTACTGGGTGTAACTCTTGGAGGTGATGATTGATTCAATGTGATTCATTTCACTAGTTTCAATCCCACTTCTTCACCATTGTAAGAATCACCCTATGCAATGAGTGTTAAGTGGACTATTCAAAATCATGAGAAATTTTTCAATTTTGACTAATGCTCATGGATATCGGTCATATATTAATGACTTACTCTATGCAGTTGATCCCAAAAAATAAAATCTCATATGTTGCACTGCAGAAGTCCCTTGATGATTAAGTAAAAAGAGTGAAGGGGGATCTAAATGAGTATTTCATAAGGAATAATACTTGCTAAGGTTTTACAAATGGGGTACCAAGCTAAGTGGGCTTGATTTTGGGGATAAATCCACAATTGAGTGTGCTTGAGCTAGAGGAGTCTTGGGATGGGTGACCTTCCAGGAAGTCCTAGTTACTAGGTGTAATCCCAAGAGGTGATGATTGATGTTGTGTAATTCATTTGGCTAGTTTGAATCCCACTTCTTCACCCTAGTGAGCATCAACCAATGCAATGTGTTCTAAGTGGGCTATTCAAAATTAATTGGTTAGTTTCAACTAATACTCATGGATATGGGTCATAGATTAGTGACTTACTCTATGGAGTTTATCCTGAAAATGATATCTCATATGTTGCACTACAAAAGCACCTCAATTCTTAATTTAATCCTTGTTTTCTTTATCCAATTCATGTATATCATCCTTATCTATATGTTTTTTGTGATCTTCTAGTTCATTGGAAACAACCTCTAATCCAAAAGAAACCATGAAGGATTCAAATAGGATTAGAATGATGAAGTATACATTTATTTTGAAGATGTCTTATCTCATCTATTAATAACCTATTTTGAATTTGAAGTGGATCAATCCTTTTGTGCATGATGGGAATACATGTAGTGGCATGACTTAGTGAAGTTTTATTGATTTGAATAATTGAGCCATATTCACTATGAATTAAAGTATGTAGAAGTCTGAACAAGTCTTCAATACTTGATATCCTAATCCAAATAAGTTCTTCAATGTGTCACAAAAATTGTCAAGTGTCAAAAATAAAACTTCCAAGTGTTGCAAACAAGAAACAATGTGTTTCATGATCCAAGTGTTGCAATCAAAGAACAAAATTTCATGAAACCAAACAGTGACCAATCACACACACACTTGATCTCCCTATTCAATTTTGGGCCATATCAAATGAATCCAAATACAAATGTGAAATTGTGAGACCTTCAATATTTTTACTAGACCAAGACACACATACTAATGAGAATTTGAAATATTACTTCTAAATGAGTAGATCAAGATGATTGAATCATGAAATTGTGTTATCAAGTGGTAGGTCATATTATATGACTAATATATTTTGTTAGGGACCTAACCCTCACGTAGCTAGAACAATATATTCAGATGTAATAAAAGTCAATATTATTAAGGCCTTGCAATAAAGTAGAATAAGTCGAATGTAAGAAGACCTAATAGAAGCTTCCGCTTCTAGAAGTATCTTCCTCTAGATGGTTCTTTTGATAGACATATTTAGTATAAATAAAAGTCAAGGGTATGAGAACCCTAGCTTGGATATTATTGTAATAGAGCTCTTCTCGATTGGAGGTTTCCCACTTGAAGAGGCCCGTGAACATTGCTCTCAGTAATCGAAGTGCTCTTTCTAGTGTTATTCTGTTATCATTTCAGTATTATTGTGGTGTTATTCTGGTTATATTGTTGTTCATATGCTATTTCTAGCATTTTATTTATGTTCTTCATACTTTTTATATCTGGAATATTACAAGTGGTATCAGAGCACCTTCCTCAGCAAAAATTGTGTGTTAAATTTTTTTCCAGGGTAGAGACGTATTATGGCGTCTTTAAGCCACAAAGATCTATCGTTACGCACATAAACCCGCGGTTGAGGGATTCATACATGCAGGAAATACAAGTGGTACTTAAGCGCACATCTATTGGCCACCCTTGTAACCCATGTTGGTACCCCTTCGAGTGGTAACACATCAGACAACACCTGTGTATGAATCAACCTAGATTTCATGAAGCCCTATTTAGATAAATCGATCGGTCACCTGACTGCTATAGTGCCATCGAGAACAACACTCGAGAAGATACTCTCTAGTACCTGGGTAGCCAGGTAGTATGGATAAGGGCACGATCTGGCCTCATTAGTTGGTTCCCTGAGATATTGGGCCGAGTACTACTATTGGACCCCACACATATATCAGAGAGCTATAACACAGGGAAAACCTTTGTTTGTAGAACCCTTGAATAGCTAACCCTTGGGGAAGGAAACAAAAAAATTAAAACAGACAAGATCTATTGCCGCACAACTGTGTTTGGGTTGCCAAATCACTACACATTTCTTCCTGGTTAAGCATTTGGGCATTTCATCACTACAGTATTCTTCAGACTAGAGCATAACTCTGTAGGTGTAAAAACAAAAGTCTGGAAATTTTTGCACCATTATTTGAGACCTATTCCATTGGATTTATCTCTTTTCCCTTATCACATTCATACATATAATTTTTCAACAAAATTGTTGACCCCACCCGCCCCATTTCAGTTCCCTCGTCATCATGGTCCATACCCATAGCCAAAACTTGGAAGCTCACTTCAATACCTTTCAATCTAATTTCACAGAGACCCAACAAGAAGTGAAACATCTCAGTGCCAATGTTTTCGCCATCAATACAACCATGCAATCCTCCATCACCGCCTCAATAGAGGAAATCAAACAAGACATGACTGCCCATCTTGAATCTTTTGTTTCGATGATCTGCACCAAGCTGCATATCCCTACAGATAACCCTTTATCTGACCCACATCCACATACCAAAGCTTAAACTTCCTCTCCTTCTCGTAATTTTCAGCCCCATCACTTTCAGCATGACCTACGCCTTCCGCGGGTGGATGTGACCAAATTTGATGGCTCGGATCCCACTAGTTGGGTAACCCAAATGGAACATTATTTCTCTTTATATGACATTACAGATGACTTGGGCAAACTCCGGTATGGTGTTCTCCATCTAGATCAAGAACGTTGGCAATGGTGGCAATGGCAAAAAACTTCCCGTCAAGGGTATATTTCTTGGAAACACTTTGTGGCAGAGCTTTATGAATTCTTTGACACTGACACCAATCATTTAGGTCGTTTGACAAAGTTGAAACAATATGGAACAGTGGAAGACTTTATAATTGCTTTTGAGCACCTAGATTTTTGGACAGAGGGCATGTCTGATGCCTTTTTCTAAGAATGTTTTATCAGTGGCCTCAAGGATGAGATTCATGCCCATGTCCTCATGGCTCGGCCTCAAAGTTGGGTGGAGGCTACTAAAAGAGATAAAGAATAAAAATAGGTTTTATCTTCTCAAAACCAGAAACCCTCCTTTATTCCTCGCACTAAACCAGTAAACCCCACTACTCCCTCTGCTCCACTAAAGATCCGAAAATTGACTAGGGATGAAATGGTTGAATGCCAAATCAAAGGCCTTTGTTATAATTGTGATGACAAATATTTTTCGGGCCACAAGTGTAAGGAAAAAAATATTTTTATGGCCATCTCGGAGGATATTTCGGAAGATGATGTTGAAACTCCCCTTGTGTCTGAGTCACCTGAAACCACTGACATAACCCATCCCTCAAAGCCTCCCAAAGTAGAACCAGTCATTTCCATAAATTCTCTCACTGGCTTCTCTGCACCCCAAACCCTCAAGCTAATCGGTTACATCAAGCATAGGAAGGTCATCATTCAGGTTGATAGTGGAAGCACCCATAATTTTATTCATCATCACATTTCCCAAGAAACTCATTTCTATATCCATGTAGTCAATAATTTCCAAATCATGATTGCCAATGGTGGCTCCATGAAATGTGGACGGCGTTGTGAAAATGTGTGTCTCCAAATTGGTGACTACCACATGAAATATCATATGTTTGCTATCGACATGGGTGGTTGTGACATTGTGTTGGGTGCAGACTGGCTAAGGACTTTGGGTCCCATTCTCATGTATTTTAAGGAATTAACCATGAAATTTGACTAGGAGGGCCAACAATATAAGTTCCAAGGCATCACCGCCAGTTCACTTGAGATCATTAGTTCCCATCTCATGGAAAAGATGCTCAAAAAAGGTCATTCTAGTGTTATCTCACAACTCCATGCCATACAAGAAACTGAGACACCCTCGGTGCTGCAAGACCTCCAATCCATCCTCTCTAAACAAAAAGTGGTATTTTCCAATCCCCAGGGACTCCCTCCTTCTCATGGTGTTCATGATCATTCCATTCCCCTTGTACGAGGAAGCCTTCCTCCCAATATCCATCCCTATCATCACTCCTTTTCCCAAAAAAATGAAATTGATAAAATAGTTCAGGAACTCCTTAATGGAGGCATTATTCGCCTTAGTATGAGCCCCTACTCTTCTCATGTGGTCATGGTCCTGAAGAAAGAAGGTTCTTGGCGAATGTGTCCTGACTTTCGTGCCCTCAACAAACTCACCATTAAAGACAAATTTTGCATTCTTTTCATTGATGACCTCTTTGATGAATTGAGTGGCACCCAGTTCTTTACTAAACTTTATCTTCATTCTGGCTACCACCAAATACGTATGAAAGAGGCAGAAATTCCTAAGACTTCCTTTAGAACTCATGAATGCCACTATGAGTTTTTGGTCATGCCCTTTGGCTTGTGTAATGCCCCCTCCACCTTCCAAATCCTCATGAATCATGTCTTTCATCCTTTTCTTCGTCATTTTGTCTTAGTTTTCTTTGATGATATCCTCATCTATAGAAAAACCTAGAAATACCATCTTTCTCATGTGCATCGAGTTCTCCATCTACTCTCTCAACACCAACTTTTCTTGAAACATTCTAAATGTGCTTTTGGCACCTTAGAATTCGAGTACTTGGGTCATCTGGTTGGCAAGGATGACGTCAGGGTGGATCCTAAAAGGATTGAAGCTATGCAAGACTGACCTCACCCAAAGACTCTCAAAATCTTGTGTGGAGTTTTAGGCTTAACAGGTTATTATCGCAAGTTTTTTAATAATTATGGAAATATTGCAACACCTCTCACTGCACTCCTAAAAAAGAACTCTTTTAGTTGGACTCCAGCAACTACTAAATCTTTTCAAACCTTGAAGATGGCCATGTGCACAACTCTAGTCCCGGCCTTTCCTTATTTCACAAAGACCTTCATCTTGGAATGTGATGCTTCAGGGAAAGGAATTGGTGTTGTCCTTATGCAAGAGGATCAGCCTTTGGCCTTTACCAGCAAGCAACTGTCTGAATGAAATCTAGGAAAATCAATCTATGAAAAGGAAATGTTGGCTATTTTACATGTCGTTGATATGTGGCACCCTTATCTATTGGGGAAATGCTTCCAAATTAATACAAACCATCAAAGCCTCAAGTATTTTTTGGAACAACGCATTTCCTCCCTAGATCAACAAAAATGGGTGACTAATCTCTTTGGATATGATTATGATTTCATTTACAAGAAATCCAAAGACAATGTGGTTGTGGATGCACTTTCCTGAAAATATGAAGATGAAGGATCCCTTTTTTCTCTCTCCTTCATTGTACCAGATTAGCTCCAAGCTGTTTGCCAGGAATGGCTACATGATCCCAAAATTTCACATCTGATACAAAAATTGCATTCCAATGCTCCAGTTCCCCCAGGGTACTCTTGGCTCCATGATGAGCTTCGATACAAAGGTCATTTTTATTTAAGTAAACAATCAAAACTTAAATCCACGGTACTTTCTGAGCTTCATGCTACACCCACAGTTGGGCACTCTAGGTTTACCAAAACCTATGACAGGGTCAAACGTTCTTTTCTCTGGGATGGTATGAAACAAGATGTTCATAATTTTGTCATTGAATGTGATGTGTTTCAACGCAACAAGGGTGAAACAATTAAATCTCCTCACATACTGCAACCGATTTTGATTCCACTTGCTATTTGGAGGGATATCTCTATGGATTTTATTACAGGCTTACCCAAATCGGGAAATAAATCAGTCATCATGGTGGTTGTTTATCGCCTTTCCAAGTATGCTCATTTATGTTCTCTTCAACACCAATTTACAACATCCACTATGGCTCAACTTTACATGGATTAGGTCTTCAAGCTTCATGGCATGCCACATTCTATTGTTTCTGATCGCGACCCAACTTTCACCACAAATTTTTGGCAAGAACTCTTCAAGCTACAAGGCACCCAATTTCATCTCAACACAACTTATCATCCCCATAATGATGGTCAAACTGAACTTGT
>SNQJ01S0163901.1:0-21276 GCA_010110895.2 Picea sitchensis | reverse complement strand
ATGGTGACCTTTGGAGTCCCTATAAGAGATCAAGGGCACACAACCAAGGAACGCAAGATTGTAAGACAACCATAGCAAGAAGAGCTCTAGGGTTCTGAGGCAGACGAAGAGGGAGAGCTCCCTCAAGTAGCCAAGTCACTCCACTTGGGAGGACTTGTGCTGCCTTGAGGAGGATTCGATGGATAGAGTTGGGCAAGCTTCTCTTGGGCTGATTTTGGGGAAGTCTGGAAACATAGGTCTTTTGGAGGCACGTGTGAGGTAGAACTGAAGTTTGTGAAGTCTGCGGAAACGAAGAGACAACAAGTTTGCGGTTGTGGGCATGTTTGAGGTGCACCATAGGAGGTTGCGGAGACGGTTGCGATAGAGAGTCTTGGTAACGAATCTGTGTATGAATGATGTCTTGGTGAGGTGAGGCGAGTTGTTTGACTCTGCCAAGTTGTAAACCGAGCCGATAGTGCTCATGTTGTAACTGTGTCGCAATAACAAAGACTTAGCTGGGTGTTAGGCACGGTTTGTGCTGCCCGCACTATATCTATGTTTCTCTTGTCCGTTTCATTGTCGTTCTCTTGGCTTCACATGTTCATGGATGTATGCTTAAATATGACTAAGTGTTAAAGTTGTTAACAAATGTCTAAGTATACAAGAGTTGCACTAGAGTAGGAGTGTGACTCGTTGGTAGTCTAGAACGGAGTATGGGTATGCTCTAGGTGAAGAGGCGTAGGCCAGACAAAGTATCCTTGGTGGTGCCAAGTAGACAAGTGAGAAACGTCATGGTGCCGCACACCCTCAAGAGGTGCACGATCGAAAGGCATGTTCTGGGGATGTGACAAATGGTATCAGAGCAGATTCATTGCAGATTTTGGAGAAGGGTTGGGTATCTCTTCACCACTATCTCGACAATAGATGGTATTAGAGCTTGAAGCATGCTTTACTACTGCAGTGGTGACAGTGGATAGGGCACACTTGCTGAGAAGACAGTTTGTTGCGAAGTTAGTTTTGTGGGAATGATCGCAAACTTGGTGAACGGTACGGTGCAACGAACTTGTTCATCGCAAACTTTGCATTAGACTTACGACAAAGGTTCGATTGACGGTGCGATGGAAGATTGAGCTGGGCACACATCTTGTACAAACCAGGAGTAGAGTTTGTGGTGAGACGAAGCACTTGGACAGGGTGGGTGATCGCAGAACTCATCTCAAAACTCATCGCAGAACTTGTCGCAGACTTGGTTGGTTCGACGTGTGACGAAAGTTAGTGCCGAAACCTGTTGTGCACACCTTGGAGAGACCAAGTGCAAAGCTTGTTGGGTGAACAAAGCACTTGGGCAAGGCAGATGAACGCAAGATTCGTTGCACGACTTGTCGTAGATCTAACCGCACAAGTGATCATAGAATCGAAACGCAGAGGGTGATCGCAGAAGTGATTGTGAAGGGGAGAAGTGTTGGGTTACAGCAAGGTGAAGCACTTGGGTGCATTGGATGACCTGGGGAGACCAAGAGCAACTCCGTAGCAGGTAGTTGGTTGGGCACGTTTCCATCATGATGTCTTTGTGCTGTGCATTGTCGAGAACAACAGTTGAGTTGAGTTGGGTTGTGGGACGAATGGGAAGAACACAACCTCCGGACGAGGTAGCTCTTTGCAGAGTTACGATAGTCAGTTAATAGTAGTATGATTTGATAGTCGGGCGTGGATGCATGGTGCCTTGAAGTAGAAGCAGTCAAGGTGTGGAGATGAGTTCGATCGGTTGCATGTGAAGTTTGGGACTTAGATGGATTCATGGAATGGACGGATCGACTTAGCCTTGGATCACAACGAAGGTCTTGCGGGTTTGTGGAGTTGCGGACGGTGGTTGAGGGGAGTTCATGTGGAGATTCGGTTGCTTGGGCAAGAGGAACTCCAAGACAATAGACTTAGAACATGGTTGCAGTGAAGGATGCCATTGGAAAGGTATGGTTGGTTTCTAGTTCTTGCATTTTCTATGTGTTGCAGCGAGTTCTTTGAAGGGAAGTCGGATGACTTGGTGGTTCAAGTGCATTTCGTTTTCGCGGTGAGAACCGACAGACTTGAGGGTGACTCAAGTGATGCAGATTCGAAGAAGTCTTGTAGTAGTTTGGGACGCCTTGGAAGGGCGAATGTGCAGAAAGCTTGGGCGACATAATTGGATGAGTCTTGTGGTAGACTTAGGCAGATTTGGATGTAGCCATGGAGGTGGCATGAGGAAGTTGCCTAACTTTTTTATGAGGCGCGATGGATAGTTCATTGCGGTGAAATGGGCAGTGAAGTCTGCATGTGCTGAGTTTGAGAGGATGGTTGAGGCGCCTTGGTGTTTGCTATCGTAGTTTGATTCGTTGGGTTATGCGATGACTTGACAGTTGCGACGACAGTGCCAAAGTTTGAACACTTGCAGGAGGTGCAAGGCAGTTTCTTTGTAGGAGACTGATGGAGTCAACAGAGAAGTCGACCAAGAATTGTTGGCAGTCAACCTGAATGGGCAGAACACAGACCAAACGACTTGGGTGGTGTTCGTTCGCATTTGGTATGGGACATTGGATGAGGCAGAGCACACCTTGGTGACTTGTAGATGATTGTGCGATGACTTAGAGATCTGGAGGGGGTCATTGGTTGAGGCTGACAAACGTATAGGCTCGAACTTGTCTACGACATGGAGGTTTTTTGAGGTGACTCATTCTACCTGGAGCACTTTGGACAATTCGTTTGGACATTTTTGAGGAGTGTAGGCACATTGGCCACATTCATTGCAGATGTTGAGTTGCAGAGAGGTGACTTGATGAAAGGAGGTGAGTTGAAGACTTGCCTTGCAGAGGTGACTTGATGAAAGGAGGGAAGTTGAGAACTTGCCTTTTGTTGGAGGATTGTGCGGACATGCAAATTACAACATGAAGAGGTTACTTGGGCATGAGCGTTCCTCTTGCTTTGGGAAGCATAGTTGAGGGTGAAGCCCAACCATTCCAGCGCATAGAGAGAGGTAGACGCAACAACATGGACGCGACTAAGTAGTGGGGCAAAGGCAAGCTTGGATGTAGTTCTTTTGGGCGATGGCTAACTGTACATGAGGTGGATATGGAGTCAAGCTGCTGCCAAGACTCTGCTTCGGGTGACTTCGTGAGTGCAAATGTGCGAGTAGACTTGCCTTGATGTGAGGCTAAAGCGGATGGACCTAATTCAGAAAGGAAGTGACCGCTTTGCATGAGGGCGTGAAGTCTCAAGAAGTGAGACGGTTGGTCCGCCATTCAACTAGTTCATGACTTGGGTGAGAGCAACAACATGACAAAGGGGTCAAAAGTACAAACGCACCAGTAGGTTTGAAGTGCAACACTTAGACGTTGTGAAGGATCTCTTTAACGAAGATTGAACGACGACAACAATAGTGAGGCAAGGGTGGACTCTTGCCTTAGTCTTTGGAGTTGCTCAAGGTGATGGAGATGCGACATAAAATAATAATTTTGGGCATGATGAAGTGCATTTTCATGAGTTGGGAATGATGGTTTGAATAGCTATCCAATAAATCTGAGGCATGGGGGATATATGTGTACGAAGTATGGGCAAAAAAAACAAGTTCATAGGAGTTCAACACCTCTTAGGTGAAATTTTGAAGTGAGTTGCAACAATCAGCCAGTAAGCAACAACAAAGAAAACAGAACTTAACAATAGCAAGGAAACAACATCGCAACGAGAGAGTGAAATAGAGTTTGGTGACTTTCATCTTTGGATTTGGGTGAAGTGACCACATTGACTCAAGCAACAGATCATGTGAAGTTGGTCATAGTGACACCTATTTTGTGGCAACTTGGGGTTTCCACTTTCGCATAATTTAGGGTTTCCAGTTGGCACGAAACTTAAGGTTTCCAACACACTTAGTTGCAGAGGAGGCATGAGTTCAGGAAAAGACTTGGAGATCATAGATATTTTTGGATGTGTTGCCTGGGGATGAACACTTGAGGTGGGAGGATGTAAGGTCTTTGGCTAGATCGGATTAGAGACCTTCACCCAAGTCCTCAAGGAGATCGAACTTGGGGTTGCTCCATCACCCAAGTTGACAAATGGACTTTGGGCATGCAAATGCGCCTAAGGGCTTTGCCCGAGTATGAAGCTGCAGTAAGAGATTGGGGTGCATCTAAGATGAGAGGCTTAATTGCTGTTACGCAAGCCGATCCCAAGAGGCACGACGATTGACGAGCGCACGAGTTCGTTTGGGCGACCAAGTTCGCGAAGGGGCGTGATAATTTGTTGGGCACCTATCCCCCTCGACATCTAGGGATAACTAGGAGATCATGTCTCGAAGCCCACATGATCCCAGACATCGGTAACGCAGAGCCGATCGACTTCTGAGCATGGCCCCGAGGGCCCATCTTTCTTTAATTTGTCCCACCGCCAGCATTCAAAATCTTCCATCACTACTGGCCTGGGGTTGCATCAGAGAGGGCTTTGCTCCATGAGGTAATTGGTCCCCAGGTATCATGGTATGTATCATATTTGATCGCTATAACCTTCTTTATATATGCATTAGGTTCCCTTCATTTCTGATGACTGCTGATCTTACACCACCCACTTGACCATTGTTGTGGGTAGATTGATGGGGCAACTTAGCAAGCCGGTATTCATGGGTTTTGCTAAGCCACCATAGCTCGCGAGCCATCGTCATTCCCACCATCATATATCACTTTTTCATCTTATACCCTCGTCTTCTCATCCATCCATTCCCCTAGTTCCAATTCTTTTCATTAGGATGACCTTCCGTGGTACATCTGTCTTGTGGGAAGAAGGGCTAAAGGCCCAGTGGGGTAAAAAAAAAAAAGAAGCCGGTAAAAGATAAAAAGCAGGAAATAAACTGAGATGTCACTAGGGATCTCTGAGAAGGAAATAAAAAGCCTATTGATAAGAAACTGAGGGACCCAAGAAAAATGATAAATAAATAAATGCAAGACTCAACTAAGAGGGGATGGGAGGTCTCATCACGAGCCGCCCATTATGTTCATAGGCATCCAACAGTATGACATCGCCATTATCCGGGTCACCAAACCAGGGCATTGACCTTTGTTTGCATGGCCAAAGGAAAGGGGTCTCATCACGAGCCTTCATTTCCTCGGCCAAGATACTAGTGGTAACGCCGTCACTCGCCACCAAGCCAAGGCAAAGGTCCTCTTCGCCGAGCTTGTAGTAAAAGGCACAAAAGATAAAGGGCTTGGAAAATGCACCGCGACGGGTGCAACTTCCTACAAAGGCAATTCCACGTAATAACACCACTCTTTGGTCCGGACGCTATGACTGACATCCCTCTCAAAACCATATCATCTCATTACACATGGCTTGAATGATCCTTTGAGGGAACTTTCCATTGCTTGTGGGTATTAGCCCAATAGTTGTCTTGTTGGTTTCTTTAGCTTTGTATAGTAGATTTGTGTAATGTCTTTGAGCTCTTTAGGGATGACGTATAGGGATTTCTATACATATGTTTGAAAAATCTTTAATGGCTTTGAGATATGATTTATATCGCTATGATGCCCAGGACTGATGAGCCCATGGAGGGCGAGTTCGATGCGCACTATGCCCGCTGACAGTACCGTGGTGACCCGCGTCATGGGGAGATGATTAGCTTGGACTCCATAGGTCAAGAGCCCATCGATGGTTGTCGGGATGGCGGTGAGGCTGACAAGGAGTTGTGACTGGGGCCCTGCATTGAGAAGAAGAAGGATGCCCTCATCGTGATCGCTTTTGGCATAGACTTGACCCATGGGGATCAGCCCCTGAAGATGGAGGATGGCTTTGATGGAAAAGACGCCACCAGAGCAGACTGGACATTTCCTAGAGCATATGGCAGCGTGCTAGGCTTGTTTGGCACGTGACATGATGCTGGAGCCCCCTGTGAGGGGGCAACGCCTTGCTCATTGATGATGATTATGCCTCATCAGCTAACGCTCTCATATGGGACTGACGTCTCCATTTTTAGCATGTGATGTGACAAATAATCAAATATTGTAGAGTCAGCCATGTCGATCGCTTTTAATGACCCAATTGTTAATTAATAGGAGGTCATAGTGATCATATATATTGAGGACGTTACCCTCATTTTATCATAACACAACTTGCTCTTGTGAGAGATACTTAGTCTTTTTCTTGGTTATTTTGTCTTGTGGAGTTGAGGCGCCACATCTTGGAGGATTATCTTTCGGCATATGGTGCTATTTATCATTGGAAGGTTTACAACTAGGGATTGATTATGCTCTTCATGAATTTGTGTACATTTTATGCAAAACTTTTTTGTTGAATGGTTGTAGGTAGAATTGCTTACTTGGCATAGTTACACATTGTTATTATTTGCTTAATCATTGAAAACCCCTAGGGAGCCAACACAAGTAGGTCATGGCTTCAAGTCCCCATGGTAAAAGATTATTTGATAGGCTGGGTTTAGCCCAGCCACAGCCACACCAGCCATTCTCTTTCTTGAGTTAGTTTTGAGCACAAAATTAAAGAGCAAGGCCCTAGGCCTAATTTATTTTACACCTAGGGTCACTTCTAGGGTTTTGAAAAGCCTTGTCTTTAAACAACACTTTTCAGCCATAGATTTGTGTTTCTTAGCTACTGCTGCTGCCAAAGGAGTCCTACAACTAAGAAGAGGATTGTGCCTAGCCTTAGCTACACCTAACAAAGCTCTTCTTAGGGTTTTTGATTCGGCTCAAGCAGCAAAACACCATCAAACCCTCTAACCCTTCTTGTCCTTGTTTAAGCCCTCCAAGCCGGGTTTCACCCACTTGACCTCCATTAACCCAAGGCACTAATCTAGAGGTAAAACTTTGAGCTTGTTTGTGCTTAAACTTCTTCTAAATCCTTTTAATGTCCTTTAAACTAACCTAGCTTCTAGAACTAACCCTAATAGTGGTGACGTCTTGCCTAAATTAGACTCTCGCTTGGACTAAAAATTGGCGGCCGAATATCTCTCATAGCCATAGAGGTTTCAAGTATTTTCATTGGTTGATTTAGCTAAAACGCCCACTTCTTGGCTAGCTTTCTGGAACCCTAACCCTAACAAGTTAAAGAAACATTATAGGTGACGCCACACTTGTTTGATCTCTCCGCTTGGCTCAAACGCTGTATCTATCACCATATTGTGGATAGATTTTGAGTTGTTGATTACATTCATAAGCCTATTTGACAAAACGTCCCACTCATTGTCTTCAATTTTAACCTAATAATAGGGTCAAGGCCACCTTCATTCGCGATTGTGACGTAGCAAATATATATATGAGCAGATTTATAGTGCATTGTGATATAATCGATTGATTGGATACATTGAATGCCTTTATCTCTTTTGTATTATTGAAGAAGTAATATAAGCCATTTGTCTTTGTTTGGTAATCATTGACTTCATTAATAATTACATTTTGATCATTGCTCATATATATGTTAAAGATAGTCATTGGCAATTTGAAGTACTAACCACCGCAGCGACACTTTAGTTATTTGTCTTGTCTCACAAACATGTGCCATCTAGTGGAAGATCTTCTTTGACTATCTCATTCTTTTAAGGCACCTTGTGAAAGGAAATCCTTTATCTTGATCCATCAAACCTTTAATCCTTTCAAGAAACCCAGATTACTAGGACGCCTCCCTTTGACTAGCTTATCCTAATAGAAAGAGCTCCCCCATCGAGGTGACAATGGGTGGGAAGCTCCTGTTACACCATTTTGAAGCCTCGACTCAAGCTACCTAAAACCCTTCCTACAAACCTGTTTTATAACATTTTGGCACTACTGTCGGGAACATTGAGTCTACCTTCCTCAACGAATACCCTTTGGTAAGCCTTGTTTTAGAAGCCTTTTCTTATAAGCTTACCTAGCGACTCCAATAAAGGTAGAATCCCATTTTATTGATGATATTGGTTTAAACAAGATCATTTGGTGACTCCACTAATGACGAAGTCAAAAATGACTTCACAATGGGACCCAGAACAGGACCTTTTTGGATATGAGTAAAACTCGTGATATCCCGTGTCGCCCCTTTCTTATAAAAATGGGTCCCTAGATTCTTCGTCCGCGATGGAGAAAGTCCCGACATCACATGAGTAAATTTTTGGGAGTTCTTTCAATACTAACCTGTCAGAGACGAAGCTGAAGATCTAGTGATGAAGCTCTTCTTTGCTTCTCTGCATGGAGAGGCTAAAAATGGTATGATAGCCCAGCTACTCAAAGCATCACATCCATCGACCATTTTGAAGAGATCTTCCTTTGAAAGGTGGGCTTTAAAATTGGGAGATGTACAATCAAGCACAAAGAGTTTGAAGGCATAAGACAAGAGAAATGTGAGCTTGTCAAAGTTTTCGTGGCTAGGTTCCAGAAGTTGCTTCATCGTGACTCGCATTACCTGCCTGAAGGAAAGTACCTCGCTTATCTCTTTACAAATGGACTTAAAGGGCATTTAAGCTTCCCAAATAAAAAGGATCCGAAAACACTTGAGGAAGCCCACAACATGGCCATCCGTGATCGAAGAATCTCATCCTAATCGCTTTCGCCATGGATGCTCTCAAATTTACTTTGTGAAACTAGTTTCCCATGGAACCTTTGTTGATGATGCACAAAGAAGGGAACAAGTTTTCAAACAGTATCGAGACGGATATGGAGGAGCAAGAACCTAAGCAAAGAACTGAACAAGATGATGAAGTGTCCACCATTGCCCCTCCCTCTGATGAAGTCATCCAAGAACCCGCTTTCTCATGTACAACAAAGTAAAGATGAGGTTATTTTCTTTCCACTTCAAAACTTTGATGATACAGTGTCCCTTAATTCAAAGGATGAAGAGGAAATGGAAGCCTTGGACAGAGTGGAAGTCCCTTGTTGTGCAGTTGAGGATGAAGAAACAACACATACAGAACATCAAGCTCCCAAAGTACCGCATCGTGAAGAAATGCATACCTCCTCTCCTAGTTTTTGATGATGTACTTTACCTTGTGATGAAAAGGGAGGAGGAGGATGAATTTTCAAATCTTGCAACTCCGCATGCTAAGGATAATCGGGATATAATCGACATAGCCGATTGGATGAGTTCATACATGTTGGGGAGATGGTGGTGGGATACATTTGATTATGATACGGATCCCATCTATGAGACTGAGAATCATCTCCAAATGCTGCCCTGCAACATCACAAGAAATTACTCATGAAAAGTGGCAACAAAGAGATGAAGTTTTTACTTGTAGCTTCAAAACACCATACGACCTAGTACCTCATTCTTCGGATGATTTTCAGTCCTACCTGAGATGTTTGATGAGTACCCTTCTGAGCGTTTTGACTCTTGTTGTGAAGATGATTGCTAACCACCGTTATGCTCGTGATTCTCGATACGCGAAGCGACATCGCTTGTCCGAAGAGGCTAATGACTTTTCATCCCAACCACCTATTATTACATTGCCATGCTTTTCCATTAAAGATGTAGTTGGGAAATACCTTTTCGTGTTGAGTTTCCTTCCGGCAAACCCTAGATTTCAAGGGTTGGTTGGGTAATGCTATTTCCAATCTATTTTTCAACCCTACTCTTGATAATAAATGTGCCGGTTTTCATTTCAATCTTTTGTCAATCCTTTCCTTAGAACATGAAGATGTCCGTGGTAACCAGCTTGCGTGCCTTTTGAGTCAGCTTCTCCCAACCTTATCTTCTTTCATGACCCTTTCTGGATAGGATTGAGTACTTCTCAGAGATGGACTTGGCGATTTTATCCTGCCAAGTCCGTCTCCATGAGTTAGATTCTCACTTTTCGATGATATGATGTATATTCAACTCATGGCGTGTTTGTGCTTGATGTATCAATCATGGTTTATGATGAAGCACAAAGGCGTATCGTGAGCCGCTATCGGATTACGCATTGGTTGTTTGATTATGTCCAACCGCACTCAACAGGTAGTACAGGTAAGTCCTTTACTTTGTATTTGCACATTTACTTCATCGGGCTTTACTACCATGTATATGCTATTAAGCACGGGTGGAAATACCACCTCGCCTTTTGTCGCCGATGCCTTTTGTCGAGTGTGAGCAAATCACAGGTCTACGCCAGAGATAACTGAGGTTCTCGCGCCTACGCGAAGAATACGTCCCTCTCGAAGTTGATCCGCATGTTATCTCCGATATCTAGGGATAAATAGGCGATCATGTCTTGAGGCCCACATGATCCCAGACATATGGAGTATGAGAGCGGATCGACTTGAGCTTCGCCCTTGAGGGCCCATCTTTCTTCTTTCTCATCAGACTTGTCTCCGGCCGCCAGCATCACTTCCATCACTACCGGCCTGGCTTGCATCGGAGGGCTCTTACCCATGAGGTAATTGGTCCTGAATATGGTGGCGTCATATTTGATCGCTATGACCTTCTCATATATGCATTAAGTTCCTTCCATTTCGAATGATCAAGCATTCCGCCACTAATCCACTTGACTGGTTAGCGGATTATAAAACGAAGTGCTTCAGATTCATGGGTTTTGGTTAGCCACCAAGGGGCTGCAAGAGCCACCGCTCGCTCTTCCCCCACCATCATATCGGTTTTTTCATCTGGCACTTCATCCATCCCATCCTTTCTAGTTCGGTTCATTAGGATGACCTTCCAGTACATCTTGTCTTGTGGGAAGAAGGGGCTAAAGGCCCGTGGGGTAAAAGCAAATCGGTAAAAGATAAAAGCCAGGAAATAAAACCTAGAGATGCTTCGCCTGTGGGGATCCCCCGAAGGTACAAAAGCCCTCTACAAAGAAACTAAGGGACCCTAAGAAAAAATGATAAATAAATAAATGCACCTAACTAAGAGGATGGGAGGTTCACCGTCGCCCATTATGTTCATAGGTATTTAGTAGTATGACATTGCCACTATCCGTCACTCAAACCAGGGCGCTGACCTTTGGTTGCATGGCCAAAGGAAAGGGTCTACCACGAGCCACCATTTCTCGAAGATACTAGTGGGTAACGCCACGTACCGCCACCAAGCCAAGCAAGGTCCTCTGCCGAAAGCTTGTAGTAAAAGTGAGATAAAAGAAAGATACAAAGGGCTTGGAAAAATGCAATTCACATGCCTTGCCTCCTACAAAGGCACCTTACGTGACAACACTCTTGGTCCGACTATGACTCGACATCCCTAAACTATCACTTCATTACACATGGCTTGAATGATCCTTTTGAGGGGTCCTCTGGCTTGCTTGTGGGTATTAGCCCAATAGGTTGTCTTGTTGGTTTCCTTAGCTGTATAGTGATTTGTGTAATGTCTTTGAGCTTCTTAGATGATGTGTTAGATTTCCCATGGCCATGTTTGAAACTTTAATGATGAGATATGATTTACATCGCTATGATGTCCAGGGATCATGACGCGGAGGGCGTAGTCTTGATGTGCGGGACCATGCCCGCTTTTACGTGCACTTATGATCTGCACATGGGGAGATGATTCCGGACTCCATAACAAGAGCCTACCCATGGTTGCTCGGATGGCGAGGCGGACAGAAAGGTGACTCAGCCCTGCATGCAGAAGAAGAAGGACCTCATCGTGACGCTTTGGCAGAGATCTGACCCATGGGAATCAGCCCCTTGCAGATAGGACAATGGCCTTGGTGATCGACGCCACCCGTATGTGGCCGACTCCACTTCTCCGAGCATGTGGCAGCGTGCCAGGCTTGTTTGGCATGTGTGACAAGTTGCGTGAGCCCCGTGAGGGCAATGTCTTGCTCATTGGATGATGATTTTGCCTTGAAAGGGCCAACGTCTCTCTCATATGGGACTGACGTCTCCATTTTTAGCATGTGATGTGACAAATAACGTAACATTGTAGAGCCTGCTCATCAAGCTTTTAATGACCTAATTTGTTAATTGTGGGAGTACGCGAGACTATATATATTGAGTACTACCCCTCATTTACGCTAACACAACTTGCTCTCTTGTGAGAGATAATTTTCAGTCTTTTCTTGGTTATTTTGTCTTGTGGAGTTGAGGCCAAGCATCTTGGAGGATTATCTTTTGGCATATGGTACTATTTATCATTGGAAGGTTTAAAAATAGGGAATGGTTAATGCTTCTTCATGAATTTGTAAGTACATTTTAAAACTTCTTTGTTGAATGGTTGTGGTAGGTAGAATTGTTTACTTGCATAGTTACATTGTTATTTGCTTAATCATTGAAAAACCAAAACCCTAGGGAGCCAACACACAAGTAGAAGGTGTGCCTGCTGTCCCCATGGTAAAAGCTATTAGCCATTTGATTAGAGAAGGTTTAGCTCTTAGCCATAGCTACACTAGCTATTCTCTTTTCTTGAGTTAGTTTGAGCACAAATGGAAGAAAGAAGGCCTCCTAGGCCTAATTTTATTTACACCTAGGGTTTACTTAGGGTTTTGAAAGCCTGTCTTTAAACAACACTTTCAGCCATAGATTTGTGTTTCTTAGCTAGCCATTTTGCCAAAAGGGTCTTTAAGGAGGAAGCAGACATTGTGGGCCTAGCCTTAGCCACACCTAAATAAGCCTTCTCTTCTTAGGGATTTGATTTCTGGTGTCAGCCAGCACCATCAAACCCTAACCCTCTTGTCCTTAAGTTTAAGTCTCTCCAAGCCATTAGTTTCACTCCACTTGACTCCATTAACCCAAGGCACTAATCTAGAGGTAAAACTTTGAGCTTGTTTGTGCTTAAACTCTCTTTCTAAACTCTTTTATTTTGAAACCCTAAACTAACCTAGCGTCTAGAACTAACCCTAATAGTGATGACGTCTTGCCTAAATTAGACTTCTGCTTGGACTAAAAATTGCGGCTGAGTCATCTCTTTATAGCCATAGAGGTTTCAAGTATTTTCATTGGTTGATTTAGCTAAAACGTCCACCTCTTGACTAGCTAACCCTAACCCTAACAGCAGCAACATTATAGGTGACGTCACACTTGTTTGATCTCCTGTTTGGCCTGAAACGTTGTGACATTCATCACCATATTTGATAGATTTTGAGTTGTTGATTACATTCATAAGCCTATTTGACAAAACGTCCTACTCATTGTCTTTCAATTTTAACCTATTACTAGGGCTGACGTCACCTTCATTCTGCATTGTGACGCAGCAACATTATATATATATGAGCAGATTTATAGTGCATTGTGATATAATTGGGATTGATTGTATACATTGAATGCCTTTATCTCTTTTGTATTATTGAAGAAGTAATATAAGCCATTTGTCTTTGTTTGGTAATCATTGACTTCGTTAATAATTACATTTGATCATTGCTCATATGTATGTTAAAGATAGTCATTGACATTTTGAAGTACTAACCACTGCAGCACATTCTTTAGTTATTTGTCTTGTCTCGCAAACAGGTGCCATTCAGTGGAAGATCTTCTTTGACTATCTCATTCTTGGCAGTAATCTGTGAAAGGGAATCTTTTATCTTGATCCATCAAACCTTTAATCCTTTCAAGAAACCCAGATTACTAGGGACGTCTCCCTTGGACTAGCCATCCTAAATAGAAAGAGCTCCCCATCGAGGTGACAGTGGGTGGGGAAGCTCCTGTTACGCCAGTTTGAAGCTTGACTCAAGCTACCTAAAACCCTTCCTATAAACTGAGCGATAACAGGCACATGGGTTTGCGAAGCGACGCGGCACCCCAAAAGTACGTGATGGTTCGCGATGGTGACCTTTGGAGTCGCTATAAGAGAACAAGGGTGCACAACAAATGAAGGAAAGATTCGAAGACAAGGAGAGTAAGAGGAGCTCTGTGGTTTTGAGGTAGGCGAAGAGGGTGAGCTCCCTCAAGGAGCCAAGTTGCTCCACTTGGGAGGAATTGTATGACCTTGAGGAGGATTCATTGGATAGAGTTGGGCAATCTTCTCTTGGGCTGATTTTGGGGAAGTCTGGAAACGCAGTTTTGTTGGAGGCATGTGTGAGGCAGAACCGAAGTTTGTGAAGTCTGCGGAAACAGAGAGACAACAAGTCTGCGGTTGTGGGAACGTTTGAGGTGCATCACAAGAGGTTGTGGAGATGGTTGCGACAAAGAGTCTTCGTGACAAATCTGTGTATGAGTGATGTCTTGGTGAGGTAAGGTGAGTTGTTTGACTCTGCCAAGTTGTAAACCGAGCCGATAGTGCTCATGTTGTAACTATGTTGCAATAACAAAGACTTAGCTGGGTGTTAGGCACGATTTGTGCCACCCGCACTATATCTATGTTTCTCTTGTCTGTTTCGTTTTCATTCTCTTGGTTTCACATGTTCATGAATGTATGCTTAAATATAACTAAGTGTTAAAGCTGTTAACAAATGTCTAAGTATACAAGAGTTGCATTAGAGTAGGAGTGTGACTTGCTTGTAGCCTAGAACGGAGCATGTGTATGCTCTAGGTGAAGAGGTGTAGTCCGGACGAAGTATCCTTTGTGGTGCCAAGTAGCCAAGTGAGAAATGTCGCGGCGCTGCATGCCCTCAAGTGGTGCATGATCGCAAGACACGCTGTGGGGATGTGACACTATGTGTAATGGGGCCATTCCCTTTTTATCTCATGTGTTAACACCTTACCTTAAACTATGGTATTGGCACATATGTTAAGGTGAACCAAAATTATTTCATGCTAGGTGGGTTGTCCCCTTCATTCACCTAAGGCAGTCAAATTCTACTTTTGCCCACAAATATAGTCAAAGGGGGCCATGGAACATATATAAAGGCAAAATCATATAATATTTTATCATGGGCCAATCTCTCCCTTCATCCCACGAATGATTGGGCCAAATTTGTGATATATTGTTGTTCTTTTGTCTTACATAACATGAGATGAGTTGGAAGTACGATACAGATGTGGGGTAATTTTTTATTGGAAGCAACCATTCCACGAGCTATGTTTTTTTTTAATTGGATGTGCGTAGCTTGGAAAACATAATTTATCATGGAGGCGTGGGTCCTCTTCTTGCACAGGTTATACATGGCGCAAAGCTGCCACATTGAGTTGTAGTTCCTTGTCTACATTGGTCACCATTTGATTTCTTAGTTCAAACTTCATACAAGCCATATTGATGATGCATATGATGGGGCATTTACACCATATAAAGCTGCTTTTGAATTTGAAGATCCAACTTATATTGGTTTGATGGATATTCCTCATGAATTATTTTCTAGATGGTGCACGTGGAAATTTGTATATTTAGTTGCCATTTGAAGTATAATGTGAACATGTATGCTAAGGATCCGCCTTAGACCTCGGCTAAATGCTTTGGCTTGTTCACATAAGAAATAACATATAAGTGGATGTGGTATGGAGCCATATCTTACATTGCAAGGGTGCTTTACAACACACATGGGAGTTGCATTATTTTCTCATTAAATTAAGACCATGGTTGAGTCACTCATTCTTATCCATTTATGGAAGTAGTTCATGCCACTCATGGAGAGTGTTATGGCATATTTATTGAAGACTAGCAATTTGTCTTATGCTTTATGGAGGACCATTGGAGCACCTAATCACATTGGGGAGGTTGTTACATTCTTGGCTATTTTTGGAGGTGGTTCTTGACTACATTATTTTATTACTGCTGAATGACTCCTTGGAGTTAGTTAAGATGCAAACACTTTTATATTGTTTTCCTTGAGGGAGGATGATTATTTTATTGTTTCTTCAAGGAAAGGCGAGTGGATCTCAACAACTCACTTATATTTTTAATAAAGAGTTTGTTGAGGAGTAATATTTTATTGCATTTCTTGGAGAACAATTGGATCTAGGAAAGCAATTATTTATTTATTGTAAGAGGAGTAGAGCTCAAACATATATAAGGGTTTGTTCTCTTCTTCATTTGACATGGTTGGGAATTCGGGGATCGGGGAGTTCTCCCCATAGATTTCATTTGTATTCCATATGCTTGGAGCCTAATGGAGAATTAGAGGTAATTTCATTTGATGTGAGGCTTTATTGTGCACTTATACTTTATGTGTTGGTTTTGTATTAGGAAAACTTTGTAGCATGTTGTTATTGCCTTTTATAAAAAAAACATGTTTCATTTTGGATAGAGTAATGTGAGGTTTCGACCCTCTTTTTTTTTCCGCAGAAAAAATCGTAATTTTATTAACTTTGAGGTAAAGTTTAAAATTACATTCTGTAGATGTATACTGTGCATACATTCAAAAATAAGGTCTGTGATAAGATCGACCGCATATGGATCTTCCTATCACAATATTATAAACGATGACTGTCATAGTTCTCTTTAATATTGTTCTACATGACTGTCCCATGTTCTATAAAGCCCATATGATATGATTGTAAAGAAAGTAGGGTCTTCAAGACGAAACCACATCTTCCAAGTTACCTTGGAAATTTCTATGGGTTTCGATTGATCCGGTTCCATCTTGGTGTTCTGTAATGTGCCAATGGCCAGCTGCTAGTAACAATCATGCCTTTGATAATCTGTTTGCCTCCAAATTGCGCTCCCTCTAAAAATGTGTGAAGGAAATATATTCAAACTGCTGTTTAAGAGTAATCGCTTCTTCCGATAAAGGACAAACGAATGGTGTGGCATCTCTGTATTTCATTTAGTCAATTGATCACAATCATGGAATCACCAAAAACTTCTATTGAACGACAACCCCTTTCCAGTGCAAAAAGTAAAAGAAGTCTAATAGCGGATAATTCAACAAAGTTGTTTGTGCCCACCCCAGGCCGGATGAGAGCTTGAAAGAATGGGAATCTGAGAGATATAGTAAACCTCCACCTCCACATCTTCTGGGTTCCCCCTGAGATACCCCATCAAAGAAACCCCAGGGGATCTATTTGTTCACAGCTTCAACAGTTACATTTCGGATACTCGGATCTTTTTTCTCTTGTGGAAAGTGGGATAATATACAAGTTGCCAGACCGACAACAATGGAAGGCGATACATGAATATCTTGGAATATAGCCTTATTTCAGGAAATCCATATACTCCAGGCCAAAATGGCAGGTAAAGCTTTGACAGATTTGTATTCCCGAGTTAAGCACCACGAGTGAAGAGCAATGTCAAAAGAGTCACCCTGCCATTCCAAGCATGTACCAACCAACTTTTCAGCTTCAGCCCATACCCTCCTGGAAAAACTGCAGTCGATGAAAAGATGCTTGCATGATTTCTCATCCATCTTGCAAAGTGAGCACCAACTTGGTCCCGAAAATGATCGTTTTTGTAGGACGTCCCATGTCAGGATTTTACCTTCAAGAATGCTCCATAACGGAAGCCGAGCTTTTAATGGACACTTTAATTTCTAGATTTTGTGCCACTACCATCTCTCTTCTCTGTTGAAAACCTCGGCCACAATGTGAATGTATCCCCCTTTTGGAGTATACACTCCAGACGCATCATGGTCCCAGATGATTTCATCCTCCCAATCCAATAGCCTGATATGAGCACGGGATAATGCCGAGACGTATGCATCCCAAACCACCGCTATATTAGGTGGGAATCCTAAACGACGACTGCCCATCCAACCTTGATGCCAAATATTCGTGGATCTGGGATCAACGATTTGATGAAGATAATATAGTCCATGATCATGTATTATATCTACCATCTCCTCCGGAAGGATGTGTGATCCATCACTCCCCGGCCAGGGGTCATGACCAAGACACAAGCTATGACCATTCCCTACATGCCAGGCAAGGCCTCTTCCCACCAGATCAAAAGCTTGTAAGCATGCCATCCGGATAATAGAGATCCCTTGCTGACGTCGATTCGGGTTGCACACCCAATCCCAAAGCGACCTTGGAGCAATATATTTATGAAGAATGATCTCTGTCCAAAGGTTTTGTGAACTGATCAAGCGCCAAACTCCCTTTGCCGCCAGGGCTTTTACAAAGTGGAAAATGTTTTTTAACCCCCATCCCCCTAGAGGTTTGGGGATAGTGATTCGATCCCATCTGACCCACAGGGTGATGTGGTGTTCATTGTGTCCATTCCAAAGATAGGAAAAACACAGTTTTCACATACTCTTCAGTATTCCTTTTGGAATCCAAGCTAAAGACATCCAATAAACATGTATGGCCTCAAGAACAGATTTAACTAGAATGAGTCTGCCTGCCCTTGACAACCACCTGTGGCTCCAAGATTTTAGTCTCTTTTCCAGCTTGGCAACGAGCCACAACCAATCAACTTTCCTGTAACTATTTGGCTTTAGATAAAAACCTAGATATTTTATTCCATCTTCGAAGCCCATCGCTGGAAAGAAAACAAAGAAGAAGCATATTGACACTCCTTTTCTTCCATATTGCACATAGATATGGTAGATTTTTGATCATTAATCACCATACTAGATGCTCGCTTAAAGAGATCCAGACCTTCACTTAGCTTATCCAGATCTCTTTTGGATCCATCACAAAAGATTAAAATGTTGTCAATAAAAGGAAGGTGAGAGATCATCAATACCTGAGAGATATGAATTCCTTTGTATCCACTGGTCCGCTTAGCCGTGTTGATTAATCGACTTATTCCTTCTACCACCAGTAGAAAAAGCAGCGAGGAAAGCGGGCATCCTTGGCACAATCTGTGTTCCGCATGGAAAAAAGGAGACGCCGCTCCGTTAATTAGAAACGCAAAAGATACCCTCGAGATGCAGCTCATCACCCACCTGATAAAATCCACATTGAATCCCAGGTGTGTGAGCAGAAGACGTATGTATAGCCAGTTTGCACGGTCGTATGCCTTAGATAGGTCAATTTTTATGACTGTTCCTTTCATATTTTTCGTCTTCATACTGTGTAAACCTTCCTGTGCCACCCCAATAGCCTCATGGATCTGACTCCCCATAAGAAAGCCAAACTGTTCATTTGAGATTGATCGCGATAGGATCTCCTTAATTCGTTGAGCTATGATCTTCGCAATAATCTTATAAAGATAGTTACAAAGAGAGATCGACCTGAATTCATCAAACGAGGTTGGATTATCAAATTTCAGAATGAGAGCAATGAGCGTAGAGTTGAGATGAGCGAGGATTTGTCCCTGGACACGAGATTCCTCTACCACTCTAAGTAAATCCTGTCCCAGTAAATCATAGAAACCCAGGTAAAATTCAATCGGCCAACCGTTTGGGCCGGGGCTCTTATCCTTCTGAAAACTGTGTAAAACCTCCTCAAGTTCTTTTCTAGTTACTGCCTCCATAAGCATCTGGTTTTCCTCTTCATTAACAAAGCTAGGGAAAAGTTGTGCCACCCGGATTCTTTCAGCTATTGAGGATTGCCTCTGGGCTTTAAAGAGAGACTCAAAATGTTGTGATCCATATCTGGCAAGATCCTCAAAAGTCTGAAGATAATTCCCTTCATTGTCCTGTAAACCCAAATAGTATTGATCGACTTTTGCCCGTGCGCATATCCATGAAAATATTTTGTATTTTCGTCTCCACACTTCAACCAAATGGCCCTGCTCTTAAGGTGCCATGCAACTTCTCTTTCAACAAGAAAATAATTCTTTCTTTTTTCTAGGGAGACAAGGTCTATCTTCAAATCCTCAGTGAGGAAGCCACCATCCTCTGAAGCCTGTATTGACACAATCTGAGCCTCAATATCCTTGAGCTCCCTTTCCTCCCTTAACTTCTTCTCATGGGCCCAACCGATGACCGCCTGCTTGATTCTCTCCAGGTTCTCCCATAAATGCACTGTTGCTCTGTGATGAATATCTAGATTAAATGGAGACCACATGGTTCTAACACGATTTTGTAGGTCTTTCTCTTTCAACCATTCATGATTGAACTTAAATGGACTAGCCAAATTTTTCCCTTGTCCACGCAATTCGAGCACAATAGCATGATGATCCGAGTCTCCACCAGAGTCTACCCACTACCTCATAAGGTCCATACTATTCACAAGATCCTCTGCCAGTAGAAACCTATCCAATCTCTTGGATATCCTCTGAGCCCCCACCCGTCGGTTACACCATGTCGAGCGCAATTTTATCGGTTCAATATCAATGAGCCCCTTCTGAGCGAACATATGGATAAAGAAATGTGATAGGGAGTCCACCTGCACATTTGGTCCCCAAATTTCTGCCGCCACCAAAGATGGATTGATGTCTCCACCTATAGTTAAATCAGTCCTATCCATAAATGATTTATTCGTCAAGGAGGTCCAATATGTCTCCCTATTACCATAAGGACCATATATGTTCAATACCGTAAGATTCCTCCCTCTTGGGAGATGTCTCTCTCCCACCTGAACCGAGGGGAAACTCCTTCTGCGACTCTCCCTCTAACCCAATTGAATCTCTTTGAGATCAGGCTCACTCTGGGTCCACATGTGATAGCATCTAACATCTTTAAGTCTTTTATTATTCCAAGTCAAATCACCATGACTAAGGACAAAGATCACACCAAGGCCATTTACCACAGGTACACCCCTGTGAGTGAATGTCAGCCCAATGCTATTTGATACATGGAAAACACCTCAAGCACCTCGAGTCCATATCACTCTTTGTCATGATCAAGGAAGGACTACGCTTGGGCCCATTTATCACAAGTACACCCTTGTGATAAAATGTATCCTATCTCCATTGGTCTGTAGCCCAATCTAGGAGAAGGTCCGCCTGATGCTTACTAGGGCCATTCACCCGTGTTTATACACGTCATGTAGTTGGTATCCACAAGACTTGAGCTAGCTCATCCTACAAGGGGTGGCCAATCCCTTGGACCATACTTGACATATCGAGGTTCCCTCATGAAACCAATGTCTCAGCTCACTCATGAACTATGTCCATACTAGACATCTCGTGGTTCCCTCGTGGAACACATGTCTAAGACATATCAAGGTTCCCTCATGGAAACAATGTCTTTTCCAGGACACATCGAGGTTCCCTCATGGAATCAATGTCCCCCAAGACATATCGAGGTTTCCTCATGAAACCGATGTCTTGGTTCCTTCATCTGACCATCTGAAGCACATCAGGATGAAGTCCACATTCCCCCCTACTAGTCCACACATGACCCTCTAGGGAGAATGTCTCTTGCTTGTTGCCTCAAACATCAACGCTCCCTCTTAACTAGGAAGGTATCTTTCCACGATGTCTTCATCTAGTAGTTCGCTGACTACTCTATAATCAACTAGTAGCACACAAGTACTACCATACCATTGGTAGCTCAAATCATCTGTCACAGTCTCTGTGATCAAGCAGTAGCACACAACTACTTCCAAGCGATTTGGTAGTCTCCATGGCAATCAACTAGTAGCACACAACTACTACAATGCCATCCAATAGAACACGACTATGCTGATCCATAATAGTACACAACTACTGTCCAATGGTACACAACCACTGCTAGTAGCACACAACTATTGT
>SNQJ01S0163899.1:0-21276 GCA_010110895.2 Picea sitchensis | reverse complement strand
TATTCTTGCATCCTCGGGGTGCTTAGTTAAATAGTAAATCAATTTACCATTCATCTAGATGGTATCCTTTTCTATCTTATCTGCGAAATTCTATCAATAGTCTTCATATATTCTCCACCGTCTTATTATGTTCATGAAGATTATAGAATCAGTTCCCATGTTTAATGGTAACTATTGGCATTCATGCAACAACCTTTGTGGGGCACTTCATACAATCCAACCTTTGTGGGGCAAATATAATCCATCTAGCCATCCAACATGAAAAATGATCACACCGGAAAGGATCGAAGATCAACTAAGTCCATGGTTGTTGGAGCCATGCTAAGGAGAGATTCACCTAGAAATTGTACAGTTATCAACATGTGATTTGGTCGTTGTATTGGAAGTGCAGAATAGTACAGCAGAAACATCTTGAGATGCACAACTAACAGCGCATATCAATGTGACAAATGATTCTACTATGTCATTGGCATCCCAATCCCTTATTGTACAGTTTAGTAATGCAACCCGATCGCACAAGCAGAAGTCCAATCATGCTAATATTTGTCGTGCAAACTTGGTATGTTGATTTCATCACAGAGAGACAACAATACGGAGCAAGCACTATTGGACAACTTAACAACTCCAATGTAGAACACCATCACACACAATGGATCATCTTACCTCTTTATCTCTTCCTCTTTCCTTGAGATTTTGTAAATTATTACACCAAGAAAAGCGAAGTGCATTCTACAGCTAGCATGGATGAGATGTGTAATGTAACATAACGCTAATAAGCTACAATGAAAGAAAAGTTGAAGGTCGTAACCTTAAAATACAAAATAAGAAAAGTAAAAAAAAAAACATAATAATTAATATAAATAATAAAATAAATCAGCATAGATCCATCTTACTTTTAAACACCCAAAGGCAGGCTTTCACTTCGGTTTCTTTTTTATCCTTCTTGATGGTTAATTGATCTGGAGTTAAGATGGATCTATGCTAGTCGTAACATAAAAAATATGAACAAATAATAGCACTGTGTCTTCCCTTAGCTCAATTATAATGTCACAAGTCCCTTAGCTCAATTATAATATCCCTTGTGACATCGCCATGGAGTTGAATAGTTGATTGTTGATTAACTGTTGATTGTGTAAGGCTTCGTACTTTTCATATCTTTTTGTAGAATTTTATTCAGTAAAATGAGAATTCGGAGTTCATTTGTTGCCCAATTTTGCAGTACCATGTCTGTGTTATGGATGTGAAATTACTTGTCTGAGCTAGCTAAGCTTAAGCTAAGTTCATCTATATTGTGTATGAATGTGAAATGCACACTGCAATTTAACCTGATTAACTACAAATACACACTGCAATTTAGTCTATAAAAATGAAAGGCGATTAAAAAAAGACAAGTACTTGGCTATTAAGACAACTGAAATAGTAACAGTATGATGCACTAACTAGGGAGCTAGTGCATTTTTAAGAGATGCGTGGAATTCTGACAAAAACTTTCCAAAACACGCCAGAAACGTAGTCACCTGGCATCACAATTGCAAAAACGGTTCACATTCAAAGAGCTGAAATGAGCACGGACATACTGAAACTTATCCAACGTAATTGTCTTAAGCTGGATGGGAAAATTGGCATCACACAACACATCACTAGAATATGTAGAAACCATCTAAAATATGCCAATGTCAAGCTTCTCTTGAAAGAATAAGTATAATGAGGTTCTGCATATAGTGAATTTTACAAGAGACGTCCTGCATCGGGATGGTGCTGATCAAAATCTGAGTATAAGATAAAGCCATTACAACTTAAAACCAGGAAACTTAAGTAAATCGAGCTATAATCCCTCGTGGCTTGTGGGTTAAGTAAATTAAGTGGCATTTTCTCCAACTGATTATAAGATACAGTCATTACTCGCTGATTCTGTTTTATACACTAACAATTTCATAAACATCGAAGAAGGAAAAACACAGCAACTACCTCGAAAGCTTTTTGTCACGCTGCTAACGGGATACATTAATAAAATCAGCGCAAGAAACCCCGGCAAATTAAAGACTACAGAAACTTCCTTTCCTTAAAAAACAGAAAATTAGTAAAGACTGATAGAGGCATTTACCTGAAAGATCCACTTGTTCGTGATAATGACGGCTACATTGAAGCACCACCACTGCAGCACAGCAAAAAGTGCTCGCGCAACGCTCCGCTTGTCCTCCATTTTTTTCGATGGACAAGGCAAGACGTCAGTCAGGTCGAAATTGTGCTGATCTGAAACATAACAAATCTCTACTCATCCACAGCCATCAATCACCCCTCGAAATTCGAACAGGGTACGTTCAAGGAAACCGATCCTCCCGCGAATTCTCGGAGAATTCTGCCAACGAGCCTCGATACCACGACGCCCTGCTTAAAATCAATCAAGAGATCCAGGATTCGAACCCTGTCAACGACGGACAGAGCACGGCATTGTTCTGCAACCTAACCTAGGGTTTCCCGAATGGACAGGAAAAAGGCCAGAAACGAGAATGCCTTTGCCCGGAACCAACACCATCACGCAGAGAATATTCTCCTACTTCTTCTCTACTATATGGAATTCTGCTTTGTTTTCGTTCGAGAGCATCACATTATTATACCCAAATACCCTCACCAATCACGATTGCGACACTGGCCAGCTCATTCGGATCCTTGGTGTTTTTCAAATTCACTCTCCCGACTTCTTCGTTTTAACTCCGTGATTTGTGTGAAATTGGACTCTGAATCTTTCATGTGATATAGATCCATATACAGCTATATTTGGACGAACTCGTTCGGAGGGGCGAGGTAGCGTATGTGACCCGGCGTCTATAATAATTAGACTTTGAAAGGAAAGCATGGCCCGGGTCGGGTGTGTCAATTTTCCTTTGAATAGAGGATCGGGATTTTCCCACTTGGCCTCCAGATTTCCATGGTTGGGCTTAGAAACATTGGTAATGAGCTAAACAATTTCACCGTTAGTACCTAACTCTTAGATATTTCTTCATAATCATGTTGTACTACATAACTTTTGGACCAGGTTTCAAAAAGGTGGGAGAATTAGTCCCTAATATCTTTAGAACTTAATTCCTAATCATGTTAGACTATATAAACTTTTCAAAAAGGTCGGCAATTTCGTATCGTATTAATAGTATGCACTAATTAAATATTTTGAAAGAAAATGAAGGTCCTCTATTAAAACGGTTTATTAGTTGTACCATTAATATATGTATTTTCTCTATTTTCCTTTCTTACTTTATGAAATATATATGTACGACGATAACTAAAATAATTAACAACGAATTACATTATATTTATTATATTTACTATATGAAATAGTTTTTATAATTATAAATTATTTTTAAATATTTTTTTAATTTAAAATATATAAAGAAAATAAAAATAACTTTTTTTAAATCATAATATAAAGATAATTATATTTAAAATTTTATAAAAAAAATTGTAATGATTTAATTAAATTTCAAACTTTTACATATATAACTACATGAAAAATAGTTTAAAATAAAATTAAAATAGATATAGAATATGCAAAAACCTTCACATAAAGACAAATAATTAGAATAGCAATTTTGTTGATCGTGAAAATATATAAAAGGTGAGATGGAATGGTAGTTTAACAAAGACATCATCATAAATCATAGTCATGTGTCCATCCCCTTCCATATTAAAATCACATCACATTTGAAATATACTTAATAATTTTTGTCACATGCCACATTAGGTTTGTGGAAAATTCAAGTGATTTGTTAGTTGTGCAAGTCTCAAACTTTGAGAGCAAAGACTTATCAATGTGTTCAATGTGTTGCAATGTGTTCAATGTGTTGCATGCTCTAATAAAATACTAGATCAATTTATCAATTCCGGTATCCATGTTATTTAAGCCTCATACACAATATGATTTAATTCACAAAGGTTATTGTTTTTGCCACAATAATCAAGCATGCTTTTTTTAAGAACTTGTTTGAATTATAATAATGTATGACAAGTTATTGAAATGGCACTCAAATCGTAACACTTCATCACAAAGTGGCTAGATCAACTATGATTCCAATAATAATAAGATATATATTTAAGTATTTTGGTATTCAACTAACACAACAATGCACATAAACAACATAAAATTACATACGGCAAGTAATCAAGGGATTTACAAAAAAGTTAACTTGGTGAACTAAAAAACTACAAATGTATAGTAGGAATACAATAAGCACAAGTTGTTTACCTTGAATGTCATAAGATCTTGGACTATCCAATTCAATGCCATAGAGAAAGAAGTGTTTATACCTCTCAAGCCCATAATCGAACTTTAGAACATTATGGTTTAGTAATACAAGTATATATCTCATGACGTATCAATAAAAGAATGTCACAACACTAAGTAACCTCAACCGAGAGAGGTTGTGATCTATAATTATGTATCCAAATGAGAGGTCAAAGTTGATTGTCTCAATGATCAACTTAATTCTCCAAGTCGATGTTGATGCCCAACAAACTAGTGATCACCTTTGATTGGGTCATTTATTAAATTTAACCAAGTCATTCCTTCTCTAGTGTTTGGCTTCCCTTTAGAGATCACTAATTCACTATGTCTGCTACTATGCTCTCGTATGTTTGTGCTTTAATTTCTCCATGTTTGTGCACTTTACTTTCATTTGTGCTAAATATCTTTGCACTAAGCTAACATGTGCTTGTGCCAAATCATATTTACTACGCACCTACACTTTTATGTTCATCGGACACTTTACTTCCATCAACATGCTCAATTTTTTCATCACAATGTCTAACACTCTCCTTTAATGGAAAATCATGTCTCTTCTTATCCAGCATTACTCTAAACTTTATGAATTTACATTTTCTTAAAGGTTTTGTAAAAATGTATGTTAATTGTAAGATATCTATTATCGCTTCAATTAAAATTAGATCTTCTCGCAATTATCTTAGGCAATATATATGAACTTCATTATGTTATAGGTGATGGCAATACGTTGTATTCTTTACTTGTCGCACAACTTCTTGATTGTCATAGAAGAAAACAATAAGTGCATATGAAGCTAACAAGTTGGAATATCGGATGCACAAAAAGTTGATAGAGAAGATAGACTAATCTTTTATTTATGAGGTTGTAATGTTAATACATCTCTCACATACACAGTTCATCGTATATGAATTATTTGTATCGCCTCATATGGTTCATTGCTTTAATCACATAACCTCTAAAATCAACATGAATATTGCATCACATCAGTCACAGGTAAATTATACATTTTATGTGGAAAAAATATTAATCACGCATAATCAAAGTTATTGAATGATTTGACACTACCACCCATCCCCCCTTAGCACAAATAACACTTTCAGTTTTTACACCCCATTTAATACAAAACTTCCAAATTTTATAATTTAAATTTAAAATTAAAAAAAATTAAAAAATAAAATTAAATGTTGATGTGAATATGGCCAACTCCTGCCCGCAGGGGTGTAGACCGATTGGCAAGTGTCGTGTAAATGGAAGGAAATATGTAAAAGGAGGTCTCAAGTTCAATTCTCACCCCAATTTTCTCGTGCCCCGTGCTTGCGGGCTGTGTGGATGCACCTGGAGGTTATAGAGGTAGCGGACGGGTATCGACCTCGTGTCACGCAAGTACGAGAACCGCGAGTTGTCGATTCCGCCAGTAAAAAAAAAATGGCCAACTCCCATACACCAAGTCATTTGGGTGATTAGTCACATGATTGTCAATTTTCTAAACGATCCACCTAGGTAAATTATATATATTCAGTGCAACAATATCATCATCTTCTCAATAATTGTTTTCCCTCTTGAACCCATTATGGGTGCTCCTTCAAGATGTCATCACCCTTGTATTGATGTAAAATAGAAATCACCTAAAAAATGTTCATGTTGAGCATCACTTTCTTAGAGATTTTCCTCACATGCAACCTATCAACAATACACTCATTTTCTTACTTACTTCATTAGCACGACACATATGTCTTTAAGGGTAAAATCTTTCTAAATTCACTACAACAACAAATTTAACCAATGACTATTGCTAATATTTTCAAAGAAACTCCTTCACGTGTTGTTTTTAAGCTCCCCTACACTCAAGATATGTTGAAGATGGTGCAATTGTGTGCTATGTCTTTCTAGTCCAACTAATTGTTGTTCAACTGACATGAAACGTGTATCTATATGTGGACCTTCTATCCTCTCCACATCCAAGCAAGCCCAACTCTACAAAACCAACTAACAAAAAAACATTGTCACTCTAGGAATACTCCAACCACAACTCAATGTACCTTTAATATACCTTAATATTTTATTTTTGTTTTAATCTAATGACTTACGTTGGGTTCTACCATGTATCTCAAAACTATGCCAACTGCATAGCTAATGCCAAGGGAAGTATTGCCAAATATATTAAGCTTTCTACCAATTCATACACAAAATTCTGTTACTTGTACTTCATTCACCGCTTCATCTTCCATGAGATTCATGCTAGAATCCATTAGGGATTCACTCAATTTACAATTTAGCATTCTGATCTTCTTGACCAAGTCCTTGGCATACTTAGACTAAGCATGAAAATCCCTCTCAATTTCAACCAAACTTCCATCCCAAGATATAATGCAATGCTCGAAGATTTGTCATTTCAAATGTATGTAGTAGGTCTTCATTCATTGCTTTAAATTCAATTTCATTTCTACTTGTCACGATATAATCATCAATGTACCAAATGATCCATAATAACTCACCATTATTCAGGATTCTCACATATATATCATATTGCAATCGTTTCCCTTGAATATGGTTCCTCCAAAGTATTAAATTTCTTCATTAGTCTACCCATTTGGAAATGTACTTTTCATGTCCATTTGATGTACTATCCATCCAAACTATGTTGTAAAAAATAAATTTGTTCGTATTATTCAAAAGGTATATTCGTAATCAATATTGTTGGCCCTTTCTTTTTTGGGTCAAGTACATGTTGGTGCTTCGTTAGCAAAATGGTGCATGTTCAACGGAAGATGCACTAGAATACAAAACATGCTTTGAAGATTCTAAGGTTGGGTTGCAAACATATTATAGGAAAGGTGGTTGGAGCAGAAGTTGATAGGGTTTAGGGAGCACGATTCCTCAACCTCGGGAGAAGAAATGATGGAAATATAAATGCAGCATGTACATATCAGAAAGGAGCAGCCAACAAAGAGTAAAGTCCACGATCAAGTAGTCAATGGCAGAACAATATTTTAATCCATGACTCTCCTAGGGGCTATGATTATAAATTGTAAATGCTAAGGCATGAGTTCGAGTTGGATATTGATTGTTATTGTTATTGGGATTTTGTTGTGGAATTTTGTTATGTGTTTTATGGGTTTGTCTATCTTGTTGGGGGTAATATGTATCTATCGTGTTACATATTATACTATTGAACTACAATTGTTATCATGGTTAGCTTCAATTGGAGTCATGTATATGGTTTTGACATAATTGAATGGAATGGATGGGCCTTTTAAAATATTGTGTGTGTGTGTGTGTGTATTCGATCTAGATTATGTATATTTCCTATTATTTCTTATGTTCCTACAAATGAATTTATATAGGCTTGATGTGTCTTGTCCTTAAAGAATGGAATAGATGAACCTAGAGATAATAGACTAACTAAGAAAGTAGTAATTACCTTTGTGCCCTCTATTGTTATGATCTTACACTACCTTATGTTTTGGGAATGCACCTTGGGTGACACCTTCCCTCTAACTGAGGGATTAATATGATAGCACTAGATTTTGTTGGACACTCATGTCGACCTTGGTTTGTATTTTGAGCCAACAATTGGCTTTGTTGTCAAGTCCCAACTATGTCATGTGTGAGCCCTTATAATACATCATTTTCACTCGGAAGGACCTACAAGACTATTTTGATGAACAAATCAACCTCTTTGCAAAGTACGAGGATCCATTATTTGATTGGGAGATATGGAATTTCAAGGATCACCTAGTCTCTAATGATATCTATTAAATTTTATAAGTGGACTTTCTAGTAAGTATGTATGAATGGTTGCAAAGGCTTGAGGAACACCCAAGGCTTTTTTAGAGAGATGGAAGGATGTTGTCTTAAATGCCCAAACTTAATAATGTTGCAATAGTGTGATGACCTAGTTGTGAGAGTTGTAGACTATTGGGTAAAAAGCACACACCTTAGAGTTTGTACTAGAGCAGAGCCAATCATTTTCACAAGAGGAGGAGTGATTTATAAAAGGACTAGGGGAGAGGTTGTTGAAAGAAATCCCTATGTGGGAAAAGATGTTCTAACTTCTTGGTTGAGGAAGAATCCCCCCCCCCCCCAAAATGTCCCCCTTTGAAATCACTAATTTACTATGTCGGCTACTATGCTCTCGTATGTTTGTGCTCTAATTTTCCCATGCCTATGCACTTTACTTCTATTTGTGCTAAACACCTCTGCACTAAGCTAACATGTGCTTGTGCTAAATCATATTTAATGTGCACCTATGCTTTTATGTTCATCAAACACTTTTCTTCCTTCATCGTGCTCAAGTTTTTCATCACAATTTCTAAATCTCCTTTAATGGAAAATCATGTCTCTTCCTATCAAGGACTACTCCTAAATTTTATGAATTTATATTTTCTTAAAGGTTTTGAATAAATGTACGTTAATTGTTGAGATGTCTAGTATTACTTCAATTAAATTTGGTCTTCTTTCAATTATATCAGGCAATATATATGAACTTTGTTTTGTTATCTATGATGGTGATAGATAGAAATCACTAATTTACTATGTCGGCTACTATGCTCTCGTATGTTTGTGCTCTAATTTTCCCATGCCTATGCACTTTACTTCTATTTGTGCTAAACACCTCTGCACTAAGCTAACATGTGCTTGTGCTAAATCATATTTAATGTGCACCTATGCTTTTATGTTCATCAAACACTTTTCTTCCTTCATCGTGCTCAAGTTTTTCATCACAATTTCTAAATCTCCTTTAATGGAAAATCATGTCTCTTCCTATCAAGGACTACTCCTAAATTTTATGAATTTATATTTTCTTAAAGGTTTTGAATAAATGTACGTTAATTGTTGAGATGTCTAGTATTACTTCAATTAAATTTGGTCTTCTTTCAATTATATCAGGCAATATATATGAACTTTGTTTTGTTATCTATGATGGTGATAGATCGTATTCTTTGCTTGTTGTATAACTCCTTGATTATCATAAAAGAAAATAGTAAGTGTCTATAAAGCTAACATGTAGGAATATAGGATGCAAAAAAATTCAACATAAAACTTAGATTAGTATTTTACTTATGATGGTGTAATGTCAATACATCTATCACATACATAGTTCATCATATATGAGTTATTTTCATTTCCCATGGATGGTTCGTTGGTTTAGCCACTTAACCCCTAAAATCAACATGAATATTGCATCACATCAAGCACAAGTCATTGGCACATTTTGTGTGACATAAATATTAATCACTCATACTCAAAGTTATTAAGTGATTTGACACTAGCACCCACCCCCCATTAACACAAAATAACACTTTTCATTTTGACACAATGCTTAATACAAAACTTCCAAATTTTATAACTTAAAATTAAAAAAAAAAAAAAAAATGTTGATGTAAATAGGGTCAACTCCCATCCACCAGATCACGTAGTTCATTAGTCACACGCTTATTGATTTTCTAAATGATCCACCCATGTACATGATATATATTCAATGCAACTACATCACCATCTTCTCAATAATTGTTGCTCCTCTTGAACCCATTATTAATGTTCCTTCAGGTTGCCATCACCCTGATTTTGATGTCAAATGTAGAAATCACTTAGTCAATGTTCATGTTGAGCATCACCTACTTAGAGATTCGCCTCACATGAAACCTATCAACAATACACTCATTTTCTTACTTGCTTCATTAACACAACACATATGTCTTCAAAGGTAAACTGTCTCTAAATCCTCTACTCCAACAAACCCAATATCTAAAATTGATATTTTCAAAGAAACTCCTTCACATGATTTTTTAAGCTCTCTTACACTCAAGATTCATCGAAGATAGTGGAATCGTGTGCTACGTATTTCTATTTCAACTAACTATTGTTCAACCAACATGAATGCATATCTAGATGTGGACCCTCTGTCCTCTCTACATCTACGCAGGTCCAATTCTATGAAACCAACTAGCACTAAATCGTTGCCACTCTAGGAATACTCAAACCATGAATCGACGTATATTTAATATATCCTAATATTCTTTATTGTTTTAATCTAATGACGCTCCTTAGGTTCTACCAAATATCTCAAAACTCTGCTAACTGCATAGTTGATGCCAAGGGAAGTATCATCGGATATATTAAGATTTCTACCAATTTTTGTACAAAGTTGTGTTTCTTGTATTTAATTCACCACTTCATCTTCTATAAGATTCATACTAGGATCTATTAGGGATTCACTCAGTTTACAATTCGCATTTGATCTTCTTGACCAAATCCTTGGAATACTTAGACTAAGCATGAAAATCCCTCTCAATTTCTACCAAACTTCCATCCTGAGATAATAATACAATGCTCAAAGGTTTGTCATTTCAAATGTGTGTATTAGGTCTTCATTCACTACTTTAAATTCAACTTCATTTCCACTTGTCATGATATAATCATCAACATACAAAATTATATGTAATAACTCACCATTATTCATGGTTTTCACATACACAACATATTGTCATTTCCCTTGAATATGGCTCCTCCAAAGTATTAAATAATCCACGACCTTATCACTCACTTCAATCTATATGGTGTTTTCATTATTTTGCACAATAAGTGTTCCTTTCCAAATTGCAAGAAGTCGGGTGGTTGTTCCATATAATTAAATTTCTTCATTAGTCTACCCATTTGGAAAAGAACTTTTCATCTCCATTTGATGTACGATCCATCCAAACTATGTTGTAGAAATTAAATTTGTTCATATTATTCGAAAGGTATATTCATAATCAATATTGTTGGCCCCTTCTTTTTTGGATCAAGTACACATTGCTGCTTCGTTAGAAAAATGGTGCATGTTCAACAGGAGATGCACTATACTATGACAGACGTTTTGAACATTCTAAGATTGGGTTGCAGGCATATTAAAGGAAAGGTAGCCATATAAAAGGAGCTAATAAGGTTTAGGGAGCATGATTCCTCAACCTAAGAAGAAGAAATGATGGAAATATAAATGAAGAATGTACATATAAGAAAGGAGTAGCCAATTGTTAGGATCCTAACCTCCCTAACCCCTCGAGTAGATAGAATAATATGTTTTCTATGTAATAAAGGCTTACATTAGTAAATAAGGCCTATGTAATAATGTGATAATGTCTAATGTAAGAAGACTCAATAGAAGGTTTCACTTCTAGAAAGATCTTTCTCTAGAGTGTTCTCTAGAAGATTGAAATAGTATAAATAGGAATAGAAAGCATGGAAGAGTTTTGTCTTGAGAATTATTTTGTACTCGAGCTTTGCTCTTGTCAATCGAATTATATGATAATAATTTCGTTACATTTTATCATCAATCCGAGTTTGTAAATTTACGAAGTGCTAGTAAAAATATATGCAAAGCTAATCTGAAAGTGTCTAACACATCATTTTCTAATGAACTATGAAGCAAAACTCTCAGAACTGGTTGCTCATCTAACAGTGAATATCCTAAGGTAGAATTGCAAGTTGAATATAGATCCTTATATTCAACAATACTTTGTTGAATTCACTCTATAAGTTAGATTGACAACCTTCAATTGAAAATATAAACAACGTAATTGAGAAACTAATACATGCATGCAAGATGTTTATCATGAGCAATTGCCAACCAGTGAAGAATTGGTGACCATTAATTGCATAGACTGCAACTCCGACAATCAATTCCTTGTTAAGAGGACCACCATTCAAACTGACAGAAAAACAAGCATGAGAATCTTGTTCCAACAAGAATTAGTTTGATTCACACAACATAAATAAAACTGCAAAAATTGAATAAACTCACACAACAAAAGGAAACTATTGGACAACATATACCAGAGGGAGGGGGCCCTACCTCCCTTGGCATACACTGCCAAGAAAGACTATAGTGGAGATCTCTTGATCTGCAACAAGTTATTTATTCCATAATTATCCTCTCATTACAATGATCCTCCTTACATGTATACAACAAAATGAGAAGGGAAGTGGTTACAACAAAATGAGACCAGATCCCAAATGCATGGATCTACAACCAACACAAACTTGATTAAGGAAATGGAGGTTAAATAATGGTTGTTGGATATGTTTAAATAATATAGAAGTACAAAAACATGATCCTTGACAAAACCAATATTCCCAAATTCGTCCACAAGAGGCGTAACCACCCGAATATTGTGGCGCTATAGGAATTTAGGGCGCTATAGGATTTTTGGGAAAATCCTCCTTGAAGATTTGCCCATCTCTCCCAAATTGTTTCTTGTTTTGGAAATATGACCACCTATTACTCAATTAGGGGCATTCTACACAAAACCCATGTCTTTGATTTGCCAAATTTGTCTTCATCTATCTGGAAATGTCGTGGCAAAAATGTTTCTAGAAACAAGCTGCTACATGAATTCTGGTAGTGCTACAAGATTCGAAAGATGCTTGCTACTGGATTCAAACTGCCAACTTTTGCAAGTAAGCTAGGAAACGACAAACTCTATTCTAAATAAATATTAAAACATGCAGAAGAAACAAGAATTTAATGATTAATTTTCTTATGAAGCTCAGATGCGGTGAAGGCTTACAAAATGGACAAACATGGGAATACAAGTGACAAATGGGTGAAGATGAAGGATAAGTCAAGTGAAAAGTGGACTAAATGGTCATTGAAAACATGTCAATTCTGAGACTCAACAAATCTGTTGGAGGTTGCCCGCTCGAAGAGGCAAGTGAACTTGGCTATCGATATAATAAAGGTATCATTTTTTAAAACAGTTGTGTCATTGTGCTCTATATTTTGTTATTTCTATTGATAATTGTTCTAACCATTTTGCTTCTGCTTTGCATAAGACATCTAGTACCTTACAAGTGGTATCAGAGAACTTTCCTCTTCAAAATTTTGAGACAATTTTTTTTCCAGGCTAGAGACGTGTATTGTTAGCGTCTTTAAAGCACGATGATCTGTTGTTCACTAGGTAAAACTGTGGTTGGGGAGGACTACACATAGGAAATACAATTGGTTTCATAGGTTACTTGAAACACATTGCTTCACTTTATTGGAAACCTTTGTAACTCTTATTGCTACAACTTTGACTAGTACCACATTAGACAATACCTATATACGACTATTCACTCCCACATACCCTCGGGTATATAGGGAGTCCCATAAGTATCCTAAAACCAGCTATAGACCAGGCTATTAGTTGTTTGACTATTGTAGTGGCACGGAGAACAACACTCGTGAAAACTACTCTCACGTACATGGGTAATCAAGTAGTATGGATAAGGGTACGATTAAGCCTCCTTATTTGGTGCCCTAAGATATTAGGTCGAGTATTATTGTTGGAACCCACTGGTATATCAGAGAGCTATAGCATAGGGAAAACCCTTGTCCATAGGAACCCTCAAAACCCTAACCCTTACTTTTGGAACAGAGCAAAACAAATATAGAGGGGAAATTTTGCAGCGCAACCCTACCTCCTACATCTAGGTTGTGAAATTACTACACAATATTAACTATTAAAAATTTGGGCACTTGGTCACCGCAGTATTATTCAAACTAGAATATAACTCCGCATGAGTAAAAGTAAAAAGAGTATAATGGTCCCATTGAAACCCTTATTTGGGACCTATCCCATCATCTCTTCACCCTAATCATAATTGTACCCATCTATGGATGCACCCACCCTCCTTGGCGCCCTTATTTGGGACCTATTGTATTGGCTTCATCTCTTCGCATTGATCATTATGGTACCCCTCACCCATAACCCTTTTCTGTGCAGACCCACCTACCCACTTCTTGCTTGCTTACCTCCTAAATGGCCCACACCTACAACTAAGCACTTGACAAAAGCATCATTGCCTTGCAAAACAACAACAACCAAAACAAGACTGACATCAATTCTGAAGTTGCTTCCCTCAATTCTAAAGTTGAGAACCTCAATATCGGATTTGACTCCCTCTCTACCAAGGTAAAAAGAGACTTTGCACAACTCAAATACTTGATGAGCCAATTCCAGGGCCCTACCTTCTCTGACCAACCTTCATACCCAAAAGGCGTTGACTCCTCACATACCATGGCCTTTCATTCCAACCTCTTTCATTGTGAACTTTGTCTTCCCAAAGTTTAGGTGAATATGATGGCTCAAATCCCACGAGTTGGGTCACTCAAATGGAACATTATTTCTCCTTGCATGGCATTACTGATGATTTAACCAAAATTCCTATCGATGTCCTTTATTTAGAACCTGAACGTTGGCAATGGTGCAAAACTTCACACTAAGGGTATATTGCTTAGACCCAATTTGTTGCATAACTTTTTGAATTATTTGACTCCGTTTTTGAATGCTTTGACGTCAACACACATCATTTGGGCCATTTGACCAAGCTAAAAAAATATGGTACAGTGGAAGAATGTATCGGCACTTTTGAGCATTGTCTTTCCGAATGGACGACATATCCGACACCTTCTTTCAGGAATGCTTTATTAGTGGGCTGAAGGATGACATTCAAGCCCATGTCCTAATGGATCTCCCCTTGATTTGGCTCGAAGATACTTGCGCCAAGGAAGCACAGCAAGTAGTATCTTCCCAAAACCGAAAACCATCCTTTATTCCTCACTCTTGACCCACACATCTAGCCCCTCCTTCCACTCCTCTTAAGGTCTATAAATCAACTAGGGCAGAAATGGTTGAATGCCCACTTAAGGGTTTTTTTATAATTGTGATGAAAAATATTTCCCAGGGCACAAGTGTAAAGAGAAAAATCTTTTTATGGCCATTTCAGAGGACGTTTTTGAAGAGGATGCAGATGTTTCCCATTCTGAATATCTACCCCAAGCAGATGATATTACACCACCCTTTGATCCTCCCGAAGTTGAACCACTTATATCGTTGAATGCCCTCACTGGTATCTTTGCTCCCCAAACCCTTAAGTTAATTGAATACATTAAGCATAAGATAGTCATTATCCTAGTCGATAGTGGCAACACCCATAATTTTACTCATCACTGCATTGCTCAAAAGACCATGTGTTATATCCGTGCAATCAACAATTTTCAAATCATGCTTGCTAATGGCAGTTTCATGAAAGTGGGGGGTATTATGAAAATGTGTGCCTGCAAATTGGTCAACACCACCTGAAATCTCATATGTTTTCTATTGACATGGGTGGATGTGACATTTTGCTCAGTGTTGAATGGTTACACACACTAGGCCCCATCACCATAATTTTGAGGAATCAACCATGAAACTCCAACAAGATGGACACTAATATCAGTTCCAAGGCATCATGACAGGCTCCCCATAGATCATTAGTTCCCGTCGAATGGAAAAACTCCTAAAAAATGGTCATTCTGGCATTATTGCCCAACTCCATTCCATTAAAGCAGTTGAGACTCCCTTGCCTATTGTTCATACAATCTCTCCTCTCTAAACACTAATCTTTTTTTGACAAGCCACAAAGAATTCACCCTTCTCGTGGTGCCCATGATCATTCCATTCCCCTTGTCCTTGGCAGTCTTCCTCCCAATGTTCGCCTGTATTGTCACCCCTTTGCCCAAAAAAATGAAATTGAGAAAATTATTTAGGAATTGCTAGCAGCGGGTGTTATTCGTCTTAGTACTAGCCCTTATTCTTCTCATGTAGTTATGGTACTCAAGAAAGAAGGCACATGGTGCATGTGTCCTAATTTTTGCACCCTCAATAAAATTACCATCAAAGATAAATTTCCCATTCCTGTCATTAATGACCTTTTGGATGAATTGAGTGATGCTCAGTACTTTACCAAACTTTATCTATGTTCTAGATACCACCAAATATGTATGAAAGAGGTCGATATTCCCAAAAATGCCTTTAGAACTCATGAGGGCCATTATGGTTTCTTAGTCATGCCCTTCGACTTGTGTAATGCACCTTCCAATTTTCAAAGTCTCGTGAATCATTTTTTTTGTCCTTTTCTCCGTCATTTTGTCTTAGTTTTCTTTGATGATATCCTCATCCATAGTAAAACTTAGCAAGCTCATTTGTCCCATGTGGATCAACTCTTACACTTACTATCTTAGTACAAATTATTTCTCAAACAATGTAAATGTGCTTTTGGAGCTTCTGAAGTAGAGTACCTAGGCCATATTGTTGGAAAGTATGGTGTCCATGTGGATCCTAAGAAAATAGAATCTATGAAGGATTGGCCCCACCCTGAAACTCTTAAAATTTTGTGAGGTTTCCTCATTTTAACGAGCTATTATCGCAAGTTTTTTCAGAATTATGGAAAAATTGTAGCTCACGTCATTGCTCTCCTTGAAAAGAATGCTTTCAATTGGACTCTAGTCATTGATCAATCCTTCCAAGCCTTTAAAGAGGCTATGTGAATGACTCATGTTCTGCCATTGCCCGACTTCACTAAGGCTTTTGTTATGGAATGTGATGCTTATGGGAAATGGGGCAGTTCTCATGCAAGATGGCAAATCTTTGTCTTTCACTAGCAAACAATTATCTGAGAGAAACTTGGGAAAATCCACATATGAAAAGGAAATGTTGGACATTATACATGTAGTGGATCTTTAACACCCTTTCTTGCTTGGGAAACACTTCCAAATTAAAATGGATCATCACAGCCTCAAATATTTCTTGGAACACAGAATTTTATCCTCGGAGCAACACAAGTGGTTGACCAAAATGTTTGGTTATGATTATGAGACCATTTACAAGAAATGAAAAGAAAATGTGGTTGTTGATGCCCTTTCAAGGAAATATGAAAAAGAAGTGTTCCTCTTCTCACTCTCCTTCATTCTATTAGATTGGTTAAAGGTCGTTCATTGGGAATGGTTCCAAGATCCCAAACTTTCTCACCTAATCCAACAATTGCAACAAGATCCTCATGCATCTTTGGGATCCTCTTGGCACAATGAGGAGCTTCACTATAAAGGCTACCTATATTTAAGAAAATGGTCTCACCTTAAATCCACTGTGCTCTTTGAACTTCATGCTTCACCAACATTAGGGCATTCAGGTTTTCATAAAACATATGAAAGGATCAAAAATTCTTTTTTCTAGGAAGGCATGAAACAAGACATCCACACTTTGTGGTTGAATGTGATACTTGTCAATGCAATAAGGGTGAAACAGTCAAAATTCTAGGCACACTCAAACCTCTCCCTATTCCACCTGCTATATGGATGGATATTTCTATGGACTTCATTGTCGGATAACCCAATTTCGGCAATAAATCCGTCATCATGGTTGTAGTAGATCACCTTTCCAAATATGTTCATTTATGTGCCCTCCAACACACATTCACAACATCCACCATGGCTCAAATTTTCACGGATAATATCTTCAAAATTCATGGAATGCCCCACTCTATTGTCTTCGACTACGATCCAAATTTCACCAACAAATTTTGGTAGGAATTGTTCAAGCTCCATGGAACCCAATTGCATTCCAACTCAACCTACCATCCCCAAATTGTGGTTACCACTCGTTGAATGGTGGTACAACACATCTTGCCATGCTTCCACTCACATGTCTCCCTTTAAAGTGGTCTATGGTAAAAAACCACCTTTTGTATTCTCCTACCTGCCTAGTGTCTCCAAGGTCCAGAAGGTCGACATCACACTTACAGTCCGAGTTTCCATTCTCCGTACCCTCAAAGAGAATTTGGTCATGGCTCATAATCACATGAAGCAACAAGTTCATCAAGGTCAGTTAGAATGCCAAATTACTAAAGGGGACCATATGTTTGCTCATATGCAACCTTATAAGCAAACATTCCTCAAAGCATATCATTGTCAGAAACCTGCTCCTATGTTTTATGGCCCTTATACCATTTTCAAGAGCCTGGGGCATGTGGCCTACAAACTAGCTCTCCTGAGTCACTCTAAGCTCCATCTTTCTTTTCATGTTTCTTACTTGAAGAAAGTGACTGGAACCAAGTGCCACACACAAACTAGTCTCCCTAAGTTGGATGAAGAAGGCTCCATTTGGTTGTGGCACCAAGAAATTTCAATCCACTACAAGCATTGTCTCCATCAACGCACAATCAAGGAATTTTTAGTTCAATGGAAGTATACACAACCAGAGGATTCCACATGGCAGTCAGATGCCGTTTAACAACAATTTATTCATCTCAAGCCTTGACAACAAGGTTGTATTTACAAGGGGGAGGGCATGTTAGGACCCTAACCTCCCTAACCCCTCAAGTAGATATAATAATATGTTTTATATGTAATAAAGGCCAACATTAGTAAATAAGGCCTATGTAATAATATGAACATATCTAATGTAAGAAGAATTCATAGAAGGTTCTGCTTCTAGAAATATCTTCCTCTGAAATGTTCTCTAGAGTATTGAAATGGTATAAATAGGAACATAAAGCATTGAAGAGTTTTGTCTTGAGAATAATTTTGTACTTGAGCTCTACTCTACTAGAGGTTGCCCCCTCGAAGAGGCAAGTGAACTTGGCTATCGATATAATAAAGGTATCATTTCTAGAATCAATTGTGTCATTTTGCTCTATATTTTGCTCTTTATGTTGATAATTGTTTTAACCATTATGCTTTTGTTCTACATAATACATTTGGTACCTTACACCAACAAAGAGTAAAGTCCACCAATAGGTAGCCAATGTGTTAATGTGTTTGTTTAGATTGTATCTATTTCTAAACACATGACACCTTGTGTGAGTTAATTTCATATAGTTTCTTTCAACTGCCGAGCTAATATTAGGTGTTTGTTAGGACTCCTCAATCCTATAAATTGAGGACTCTCTCTTCTAAATCATATCAGATATAGAACAAATAGTTTTTATATAGTTGGTCTACTTTGTGTATGGAGTTTAAGCTTATGTATGATCAAGGATAGTCTCAATTTACAATATGGTATCAGAGCATATGATCTAGGTGGACATTGGTGGCCGCCCAACTATTCCACTCGCTCAAAATACAGTTTCTATCATGGCAATTTTTCTATAGTTTTTCGGGTCCCAAACTTTCGGGGTCATTTTGAGGCCCTAAACGACATTTATTTGACGTGGCAATGCCCACTAGATTTCATATGACTGTATTAAGCCATTCAAAATGTGTACTCCTCGGCTAGACCTTTCTACCGGGGTACTGAGTGCCACAAACGAAGATCGTATGCAAAAGTTATGCCCTCGAGAAGTTAACATATTAACTACCCCCTTCGAGGCCCACAAATCTTTTGGTGTTTCATATTCTGGGGTTAGGGTTTTGGATGTTTACGGTTTTCTCATTTATGTTTTATGTTAAAAAGGGCTTTGGAACCTCATTGTAATAATCTTCTTGCAAATGAGTGTAGCCATCACATCTCTTCTAAACTATCATCATTCTAGCGAGTTCATTTCACTCGCATTTTATTTTACAATCTTTGCATATTTCATTCTTTAATAGAAATTGAGTATTGTTGTATACCTGTGCCCCCGGGGTGGTCAGATTGTTGCTGCCATCGGTGCGACAACCTCGTTCTTGCAAATTGCATGGGGTTTGAGATTATGGCGTAGTCGTTTCCATGGACCTTTGATTGCATGAGCAATTCGATTATCTTTGTGTGAGTAATTTGATTTTGTTTGTGTGAGCAGTTCAATCTTTACTGGGACAATTCGATATTTGCACTTCTCCTCTATGCACACAAAATCGCATCTGCCTAGGACTGTTGAATTATTGCATCTTATTTTTCATGTCCATTTTGAAGTCATGGCATTGGTAGTTTCTTCATTATATGCCCATGAGTGGGTATGCAGATCTGTGACTTCATGGTCTCCTCGCAAGGGTGTCAACTTTTAAATTGTGAAGTTTGGTCCAGAAACGCATCATTTACTGACATTTTGGTTTTCCCAAAGTCATTGTTGGTAAATTTTTAGAAATTTTGCAGGAGGACCCGGAAGGAAATGGCACCCAAGCTTCTGGCCATGAAGGGGATGTTTTTCACCATCGGACTGATATCGTCATGGTACAACCCGTCGGTGAGATTCAACTGACACACCATAACATCATGGACATAGAACTGTGGCTTGTGCAGGTGCAAAGCTGGGTATACGACCAATATCACGAGTAGCACGATGAGGATGAGCACAAATAGAGAGCCTTCATGTTGCACGACTCAAATGACAAGATCGACGTCTACTATGACAGCCTAAACACCTACACCACCTACTCGGGCCAGCAGATCACACCCGAGTGCTCGTTGTCCCATTTCTACCAGGGAGACAATGATGTCGATGTCATGTCTCCCATTTTATATAGGAAGTTCGTTGTCTTGGCACCCTGCATGGCCAATCATCTAAACTACGAGAAGCAGAATGGGGTGTTGAGCTTGACTTTGAAGATGTACGGGAAGATCTGCTCGAAAGTGGGCTCTTGAACATCTGGGCGTTATCATTTGAATGTCAATTGCTTTGCTATCATGGGGATGAGCCACAACGACATCGGAGGTCAAGTTCCTTTGCAACCTGACACGAGAGGAGATGTAGAGTCTGAATTGTTTCTGTCAGGCTCTGGACTGGAATATGAAATCATCAGTCAGAGCTTAACAACCCCTTCTTATCAAATTGATTAAGGAAGGATCGGGCTAGTAATGGTGTGCGCACATGGGGCATTTAGGATTCTTGAGGATCTCTTTTGGACGAAGAGGAGTCTCCCCTAGATTTCTCTCCTTTCTTGGCAGCCCTGTCGCTTTGACTGTAGTTGTTGACAATGTGAAGGAGTAGGTATTTTTCGGAGGTTTACTACAAATTTGTTGTATTTTGGAGATTATTGGAATTTTTTTTCCCTTTAACTCTTTATTAAAACCTTCATTCTTGTTTGAGGCATTGACAAGATAATTTGGCTATCTTCCCAATGATTGGTTGCATGGCACATTCATTTTCTCTTTGAGATTCTTGTTTTTTCAAGAGCTCGATAAATTAAGAGCATTGATTCCTCAATTGTACATGGGTATTTAACATGGCCTTTTTTGTCGGGACCCATATCGAGGATTTTTATTCACGATGGGTATTTATGGTATCTCTCGTTCTGCACCTTT